>VZTO01009632.1:0-47780 GCA_013400615.1 Syrrhaptes paradoxus | reverse complement strand
TCCTAGTGCTACCCTGTGGTACTGGATGAGGGCCAGGAATGATCTCTCAGTATCAGGATCTGAAGTTGCGTTTGTTCAGTTGTGCAGACCTGCTCTTGGTGGTGTGACAGAACCAACAGCACAGGAAGATTATTTGAACTGCTCAAGTACTGTGTTTGTCTCTGTAACTGCAAGTCCACTGCTGCTACCGAGATAGAGTTTCTAGTTACTGTGATCAAGTTCCAGTTTCTGTAGAGTCTGTGTCTATGGACTTCTGCAGAGCCCAGACTTTCCCCTCGCATCCATGTAATTATACCTCAAAGTAAAGGTTTGCAGCTTAAATTATATCTAATGTGATCACCACTATGGATTTTGAAAATGGTATGATTGGTTATGGAATCTATATGATTGATTTTTAAGGACTAGCTTCTGCCTGTAGAAAACAGTAAAATGTCAGTACTTTGTTGTGATCCACTTCCCAATTGCTTTTCAGTCATAGATGCACTTAAAAACAGTTAGCAATCAGTTGTCTGTAGTCTCCAGTAGACAGTAATGAAATGCTTATTGCAGATAATCATAACAAACATAACTAGCATGCAGTATTTTTTAGTGCTCTCACATTTGTAAGATGACAGAAAATGCTTTTATATTCTTCAACCTCATGTTGAAATAAGACTGATCACACTTCTCCTGAACTGAATAATTCTGCAGTATGGTTGATTAAAAACAGTCCAGCATATATATATATATATATATATATATTATCCAATTACTTTAGTTCTTGTTTTCAATTTTAATTATTCTGGAAAATTGTCCATAGTAATGTTCCTAACTTTTATTCAATGAAAATTAATGTTAAATATCTAGTCAGTATAATATTGAAATCCTTACATTCAATTACTGTCAAAAACATTGACACAAAGTAGGAGAAATATTAGACAATATTCCTATCTTATAACTTAAATAAACTAGAATTTCTTCATTGCAGGAATCGTCTCTGGATGTAGGTACATTTCAAGCCAGGTGCATGAGAATGTATTTTGCTCTCGGTCTTTCTATGGGAACTTTCTATGACATATCAAATCACAGAATTCAAAACTTTGAAGGAGCATTAGATCAAACTCAGAGGAAAAATGAATTTTCTAACATATGTACATTTTAAATCATATGTAACTCAAGTTTTTAAAGTTACTATTGTAGGTATTTTAAGAAAATGTTTAAAAAACATTACAACCACAGAGTTAATGCAACTGCCTACAGCAAGATGTCAAACAGAGAGCCTGATGGAAGAAGAGCTTTCTTAACAGCATTTTCAGCCTATTGGAGGTTGAGCTATTTCCTTATTTTANCTGTCCTCCTGAGGACACTTTTAGGGTGCCCTCATGCAACTTTCCCTTCTCACCTCAACTCTGTCCTTGGAGAGATCACATATGACAGATGCTTGGTGCCAAAGGCAAAAGACCCTCGGGACTGTTCCCTGCCTTTCTTGGGTAAGGGAAAGAAGGTCTGGAGTAATGTTATTTCATCAGAATCATTGCAACTTTGTGGTAAAGGGCAAGAATAGGAGAGAAACAAAGAATTACAGATGCTGATAGAAGAAAAGCATCTGCTAAAGTTTCTTGTCTCTATGTCCTCTTCCTCTTCATTGAAGCTGCAAACCAAAATGAGTCTCAGTGTAGTACCTTAACTGTGAACTTGTGAACAGTTTTCACAATTCAGCTGGCAGTTCAGAGATAACAGAAGAGCTCTAGAAATCCATCTCCATATGCAGGAATGCAATCAACACTGATCCATTCCTATGGCTTGGTTAACACTTGAATGTTTCAGGTCCTGTCAGTTAAGAATTCATGTAAATGACAATGTGTAAATCTTCATTTCCTCATTGCACTGATTGTGATTGCCATTCTAAACCCATGTCAAACACTTTAGGTGTCTATCTTCATAAGTCACTGATTCTGGCAATGATAGAGAGTTCAATATTTTTGATACTATTAGAAATTAAATCTCTGCCCTGTGGTCTGCATAGGTTGCAGAGCAATCATTCTGTGGTGAGTATGGTAGAAGTGGCTTTGTGCAGAGCCAGGTCTGATCGAGTAAAGAATGGATTATGTAGCCTGAGCTGAGTTGGATGGGATTACGCAGGCCAGCTTGGCTCTGAGAGGAAGGTCACCTGCTTGCCTGTGGTGTGGTCTCATGCTGATCAGCCTTCTGGATCTGCATTTGCATGTAGACTGCCTATATAGTATTGCTCCTACCTAGGCTGGCTGCACATGGAGTCATTTGGCTGTCTCAGCATTTCAGTTCCCAGGACCATCCTCTCATAGCAGATAATGAAAGAAAAATGTAAACGTTATGCAGGACTGTAATACACAGATGAAGAACTGATCAGGTGGATACATAGAGGAAAGTGGCACTTGCCCAGCTTGAACACCATTTGTAATTTCAAGTTTTACCTCATTTGATTTACCAGAAAAACGGTGAATGTAGTGCAGAATTTATTTTGCTGGGTGATCTGTGTGTGCTTTCTCTTGGTGTAATGATCTCAAAAACAAGGAGCAGAATTAATTTCACCATAGGCATCCTTCCCTTCCTAGTCTGAACTATTTGATAACTTTCAGAAGGTGAGAGGCTGTGACTAGATGTATAAACAGATCAGGGTCATATGGTCCCATCACTGCTAGATGCTCTATTCCATAGTCTTCACAATGCTTTGTCACCAAAGCATCCCAGTAAGAAAATAGTGTATCTTCATGCAGAGACAGAACAGAGGGAAACTGTAACCATGAAGAATGTTTTTATAAAAGTTTATAAATGAGCACTTGGAGTCAAGAGATCCAGTTTTGAGGGTGGAGGTCTGACAACTCCTGGATTATTCTTCCTCAGTGTGTGATCCTGCTCCCATCACAAGCTGGTGAGACTTGAATTTAAAAATTTCTTCTTGAACTTCTTAATAGTCCTGAGCAAGAGATGATGACTTAGTCATATTATGAAATTATTGGATTAAATAAGACTTCTGCTGACACATCTCATAGTAAGAGATTGTATTTGGTAATTGTAAAATTGATGATCCAATTTATTGCAAAGTCTATGATTTATTATGGTTACGATAAGAAAGTTATATGCTAAAATGCTCTTACTCTAGACTTCCCCTTAAATACTTTTTTGAGAGCAACAGGAAAAAGCTTTAAGTTAGTCAAGCTGAATTGCCTTTTAGCCAAACATTCATGTAGAATAAGTGTCTTCTATTGTAGTTAAAAATTGTGTTTTCCTCTCATGGCAGGTGTTTGAGATGGATATTTCAAAACAGCTCCATGCCTATGAAGTAGAGTACCATGTTCTTCAGGACGAGCTGCAGGAAAATGTGAATACTTGTGATGAAGGTGAACCCCTGGAGAAGCTGGAGAGGGTGAACAGTCATCTGAAGAGACAAAACATGGATTTGTTGGAGAAGCTACAGGTAAATGACTCAAGACTACAAACACATGGAGAGGTCATTTCTATGATTCAGCCAACACAGGAGCAAGTGTCTTTTTTAAATGTACATGAGAAGTCTTCTAACTGCAAGACCTTAATGCAGTTGAGCAGTTCTCTCAATTACAGTGATTTACTTCTGAGAGATGTATTTTTAACTCCTTTGTAATTCCTTGGAGTTTTCCTTCTGTATTTAGATTTCTTTTTCTCAAAATATCTCCCGTTAAATCTGTTGGCAAAATTTGTGTAGCTTGCTGAAAAATAAGTTGTCTGTCCCTTCATCTCTTCACTCCCCTATTGGAAAGTTTTAAGACATAATCCATAGTGCTGTAGGCTTGCTTTCTCCACACCTTTGTAGGCAGTATTGTTCAGTTTCCTTCTGCTGAAATAGTCCTACTTTTGAAAGGTGATCTCTCCTAGTAGATTTGAATACAGCAGAGTGCCCACCAGACTTTGCCCAATAAACTCGTGCTTTAAAAAGTCACTTCTTCCTCCGTCTTTCTTCCACCCTTTCTTCCATTGCCTGGCAAAGACTTATTTCAAGTTCTAATATGCATTGTCTTGCATTTTAATGAAAGACAAGCTCTTCTTTTTGCATCACCATGCCATTTCTTGTTATATTTGTTAATTTCAACAAGCATTGGGAAGAGCTCAGAGAGCACCTTCAGCTTATGTAACCTGAAAATAGAAGCAAGGAAAAATGGAAAGATCACGTCCTTGTTATTTTTGTGTTTATGGGCTAAGGGTGCTGCGTTGTGTTCTTTTGATATTGAAAACAGGGATCACTTGCTTTTTTACTATTGGGTTTTTTTGCTTTATTATTTCTATTTATTTATTTACTCCTACCTGGCCTTTTATCTGTGTTCTGAAAATGCACCAGGGGTGCACAGAATAATTATGAGTGACTGATTTGAAAGGCTCTGTCAAAGGCCTTCTGTTCTTCCATAGTGCTGTACTGTAATGCACCTTCCTCGGTTCCTTAACCTCTTCATCCCTTTGTTTGTATAGTTTCTTCATTCCTCTGCTTGAGCTCTTTCCTAGGAACGGTCAGAATTCCCCCATTTCCCNAAACTGTCTGCTTTGAGACTTGACATTGAGGTCCTCTTTCCCTTTAACCACCACTCCATCCTGCTAATTTACTTCATTGCACAGGGTTCCCATTGCTCCGTCACTGTCAGAGAAGTCATCTCTTCCAGTGCTAATCCAACTGCTGATTTCCTTTTTCTCCCTGCAGCTCCAGTTTCTTGTTGCTCTCAACTGTCCCTTGCTTCCTACAACTTGCATGTCTCCTTCCTTCTGCAAAGTTTTCAGAAATCCTTCAGCTTGATCTGGCCACTATAAGGAGATTCTGTGTATGAAACACAGTAGGCATTCCTTGTATCATCTGCCTACATTGGATGTTTTTCGGAAATATCAGTGTGATTAGATTCTTTCCTTAACATACAGAATATCAAAAAGTTATTTAGAACTTCTCAATTTGTTTTAAAAACAATGTTACTGTTTACAGGTTGCTCATGCTAAAATTCAGAGTCTGGAATCCAGCCTGGAGACTATTTTGACTCGAGAGAACAAAATGAAGACAGCAATACAGTCCCTGGAACAGGAGAAGTTGATGTATCAGAAGACTCTTGAGCAGATAATGAAGTATTTGCCAGCAGAAGCATTGTCTGACTGTGAACTGCTCCTGAAGGAAGTAAACTATAATCCAAATAATAAAATTAAATAAGGAGTAAGCCATAAACCAGGGTTTTCTAGGCAGCATTTCTTCAAAAAAAGGGAAAGAAAAAATCAGTATGCTGCTTTCAAAGGACTTAGCAATAGTCAACAGCATTATCCAAAACTAGTGCTGGGACACTTACAGCTACAAATGGGCCTTCAAATGTCAGTATGCAAATTCAGGCTATTAATTTTTTTTATGATTGTGTAAATAAATCACAAGGTGGAAATAAAGGATTCTCACATGTAATTATGATGAGTAGATGTATATTTAGAGTCAACCTAAAGGAGAAGAGAAATTTTAGTAATCAAAGCCAAGATATTGGTGATCTGCAAATTCACTCTGGATGTGCTTGTCGTGTAGTGAACTGAGGGTAGTGTGTCTTTATATATATGTATGTTGAATAATACTTGAAGAAAAAAAAAAGATGAATGTAATTTTCCTTCCAAAGAGCAGCATGTTTCACATCTTCTGTGGAAAATCTATGTGTACTTATGCGTGCCTCTCTTTTAATTCTATTGATGTGTGCACAGACCAATAAGCAGAATGAGAATCATTACTTGGTTCCTACAGAAAGAGTTCTAGTGCCATCTGCTGCCTGGGCCATACCAGTCAACAATGTAATTCCACGTGCATGTTGGAACTGGAAACAAAAAGCATCACATCATAGCTCTGCCTCTGTAACTCAGATCTAAGAAGTAGCTATCTTTACGCACTCGCAGAACTTGTAAAGGCAAGAGCTAATGGTGACTGCTCCTTCCTTCCCGGCCTGTTTGCTTCCACCTGTCCTGGGGTTGGTCATGATGACAGGAGGAAGGAAGCAAGGCTATAGGGTGGTATTTATTCTGATGTTAATTTTCTGCGGGAGACTTGCTGTCATAAGAGTTAGGCATGTAAGAGGTTCTCAACCAAAGAAACACTGCAAGAAGCCTTGTCTTATCATACTGGGAGCCAGAATGCTGTTCTTAAATTTTATTTGAAGACAAAGTTGAGGTAAGTTGCAGGAAGTTCAGCATAAGTGCACAAGAGAGGACCAAGCAAGTTTCAATTATTACATGCCTTTCAGTTTTCACATACATAGTGGATATACATTTCAAATGGGGATTCTGAAGTACTGATGCAGTTTTAATAATGCTTTACAGGTTATTCCTGTTTTAATACTGCTTTGTGGTCTTCTTTTTAAAACAAAGTCATGAGTTTGTGTGTTCTGGGCAGAAGGTGAGGTGAACTCTGATCATTTCAAGGGAGAAAATATGTTTATAAAGGTATAAAAAGAAGCATATAGATTTTAAAATGTTTTTGAGTGGAATTTTTGAGAAGGCTTAGACAAATGTGTAATAGGTGTGTTTTGGAGTGCGTGTCTGAACTGTTGAGTGTTACAGTGGCTCATGTTGTCTCTTACCATTTATACTGTATTTAAGGAAACACATTCTTTTTAATAAGAAAAACAATTAAGCAAAGTGCCAAATTCAGCAGTGTCTTTATGCATAAGATTGTCCAATTTAGAAAGCAAGGACTGAATATCACTGCTTTCTAAGTATTATGCTTAATGTTACCATAAAAATGAGGAACAACAGTGCTGATTTGCTGCACGCTGCTGTGGAACTTAGGGGCTTGGGGCCTTCTGGGTTTTTTTTTTGTTGTTGTTTTTTACTTCCATGGTGTTTTAGTTGATTAAAGATATTGATTTACTTAACAGTCTTTCTTTTTACAGTTGGGGTGAAAGGTCTTAACACTGTGTATAAAATTATGTGGAATCTGTATAGATATTTCAAGAATATTGTATTGTACTAGGTGGGAAAATGCCAAGTGAGAAGGCAGTTCTTTTCACTTCTGTTCAGAGTAGGTTTTAGCTGGTGTGTACATACAAAACCAATCCCAGGAACTGCAGTAGTGTGTATTTCAAAGAACCAAGTTTATTCGGATGCTTTTTTTTTTTTTTTTAAGATGCACTGAATGTGCTTTATCCTCTGTTTCACTTATAAAATTTTTCATGTAATGCCTGGAGAAATTCTAATAAATGTCATTGCTGCATTTCCCATGCCCTCTGGCTAGTCTTATTTTTCTACACTTCAAGTACTAATCTCATTCTCAATAGTAGTGTTTACATGAAAGATGAAAAGGATTTCTTTATAAAGTTTCTAGTTGTGGGGAAAAAAACAGGGTTTATAGAAGGACAGAGGGAGGACAGAAATTCTTCCTGGGGAAAATAGTCTTGCATTGTTCTTCACTGAAGATGAAATGATTAAAAGGTGTTTTTCTTCTGTAGCAGTTCATTTAGTACATATGCATGTTGAGAATAGTAATTTGATGCATTCTACACTGTGTATCTGGTTTGGGAGGAGGAGGATGACACCATATCAACAAGTAGGAATAAACTACGGAAGTAAAACCACAATGAGGTAAGTGCATTATGACATTAGGACATTTGTGATAGCAATTGTCTTCTGCACACAAGCATGACTTGTAACAAGGTATCTCTAGGGTGTCTAGCTTGAAATCTACACTGAAGCAGGTATGCTCTAGACCATCTTCAGATGAATAACCAGCAAGATGATCCAGAAGACTATGAATGGCATGTTTATTTGTGTCCATCTGTTTCTCTCTCCCTGTCTATCATATAGATAGGTTTACAGCTGTTCTGTTCAGGTTGCAGCTGTGAAGAGGGAAGTCTAAGGTGCAGTGGGCCAGAGGCAGAGCTGCAGGGATGTTTGCTTGGGAGAAGAGATGGTTCCTGGGTTTGGACAAAATGCTCCTTTATTCCTGTATCTTGTTTTTCTGTTTGGAAGCAAAGTTTTCAGAATAAAGCATGACAACACTCTCAGCATTTGCAGTCAACTTGCTGAGAACTAACTTGGGAGGAAAACTATTTGCTGTTTTCAAGGAACAGTTAACTTAGACTGGTTTCTGCTGGCAGAGGGCTTTTTTAAGTCTAGGAAGAGATCCATCCTTTTAGCTAGCAAACTGGCTTGTAAATGAAGAGTCCTACTTGGCAGGGATACAGTTGAAATAGAGTCTGGTAAGAAGGGCTAATGTAGGGAACTCTCTGATATTTACATCTTTTATGGATGGAAAACTTGATCAGGAAGTTTTTGGGTTTTTTTTGTTTTGACTTGAAATCACAAATCTAGATAATGTTAAGTGGTTTGATTATGCCCTCTTCTACATTATACTACTTTGCTTCTTATCACTACAAGAAAGCTGAACAATTTGTAACATAAAAAAGAATTTCAGCAGTTCAATCCAAGAATTTGATATTGCTGGTATGATCCCAGAGGGTCTACATTTAAACACTTAAGCCTAAAGCCACACAGGTATTTGTGTGAATAGCCTTTTGTGTGTTGGGGTGAATAACCGCAGGCACTGCTGATAGTGACTATCCACTCAGTCTTTGTAGTTGTAGATGGGTGTTGACAGGCGTGTGCAGGCTGTAACATTTCAAGCTTTATGCCAGGCTACACCATCCATTTGAAGAGTTGTAATTGATTTTGTATTTCTGTAGTTAAGCTTTTACTGTCAGTGTTAGCTATCAAATGCATTTAACATATGCTTTGCCTTCCTCAGTCTTTCTAATGACTAGAAAGGACAAAATTTAACTTTCTTTTCCAAAAAGGCTTATTGAATGCTTAGCTATATCCTTTCTGCAGACATGGTGTGGAAGGGATAGAGTTTATGTGCTTAAAGCTCAATATGTTAGCTCACTCCGTCTGAAAACATGTTAAACTCGGCAGTGAAAGTAGATAGTTTGGGAGTGAAGCAGAAATTACTGTGTGCCATGAGCTGTTGATGGGTTATGTGCTGACTAGCTTGTGATGAAGTGGAATCTGGGTGGGTTGGTACTTGGTGTTTGTTTGGTTTTATTTTAAAGTTGTCTTTAAGTCTGGACCAAAGGAAGGAGCTAGTGCTGCTACTTTACCAAAATGTTTTGGAGTTTCCCTTGAGTTGAGAAGGTTCTCCTCTGCTTTACTCTTCAGTACTCTTGCTCAACAACCACTTTTTAACAAGGGAATTGGGAATTGTTGTCTTACCTTCAGAAAAAAACTTCTCTTGCATCTTATCCAAACTGTTGCCATACTCAGATTACAACTTACTCAAGTCTTCGCTCTGATAAAAGAAAGTTAGATATTTTAAATGTATTGGTTTTATTTCTGGTTAGAGTGCGTGCTGAGAGGTGACATAAATGTGATACATCATGTCCTGCTGGAATGTACGTGGAGAGAAGTATTGAGTGAGCTTGTGCTTCTAAAATGCTGGCCTAAGAGATGTCACTTCTTAGGGTGGGAAATAGGTCTATATCTGACTTAAAACAGAGACCTAATTGCGCTGGCTGTGTGTACTCTATGTTGTTATCTGTCCAAATGATTACTTCAGTCACCTGCAAACAGTATTTGGAGTTGCAGATATTTACATGTGTATGGCCATTTTTGGCTGACATGTTTAAACTGCTTGTACCATCCAATTCTGAGCATGAATGAAACAGGAATGAAGCATTCTGTTATAGTATAAGCATTCTCTTCACGTCCAGAGTAACTGTCCAGCTGAAAACCTTGTTTCAGAACAGAAGAAACAGACAGTGAAAAGCAAGCTGGTTTGTGCCTGTAGTTGCTTTTCCCTTGGCTGGGCAAGTGGGCTACGCAAAGTAGAGTCATAGAATATCTCAAGTTGGGACCCATAAGAATCATCGAAACCAACTCCCTGCTCCTCATAAGACTGCCTAAAATTAACCATATGACTAAGAGTGTCATTCAGATGCTCCTTGAGCTCTGACAGACTTGGTGACATGACCACTTCCCTGGGGAGCCTGCTCCAGTGGCTGACCACCCTCTCAATGCAGAACCTTTTCCTAATGTCCAACCTGAACTTCTTCTGATGCAGCTTCATTCCATTTCCTCGTGTCCTGTTGCGGGTCACCGGAGAAAGGAGGTCAGCACCTCTCCTTCTGCTGCCTCCCTTAAGGAAGTTGTAGACTGTCATGAGGGCACCCCTCAGCCTTTTCTAAGGTGAACAAACTAAGTGACCTCAGCCGCTCCTGGTACGTATTGCCCTTGACGCTTTTCACCTTCTTGGTCACCCTCCTCTGGATGCACTCTAGTAGTTTGATGTCCTTCTTGAGGCACCCAAAGCTGCACACAGTGCTTGTAGTGGGGCCGCACCAGTGCAGTGCAGAGTGGGACAACCACCTCCCTTGCCCAGCTAGCTGTGCTGTGCTTGATGCCACGCAGGACACCGTTGGCCCTTTTGGATGCCAGGCACACTGTTGACTCATTTGTCTTGCCATCACTCAGACCCCCAGATCTCTACCTGTGGGGCTGCTCTACAGCCTCTACCTGCCAGTTTGTACGTCTAACCAGGAGTACCCCATCCCAGGTGCAGAAACCGTCATTCTCTTGTCAAATTTCATACTCTCTACCCTTCAAGGAGTCCACAGCTTCTCCTAGTTGAGTATCATTGGCAGTCCTGGGCAGTAGAGATACTTGGGGGCACAGTGTGAAGGGAAGAGTAGATCCAGGCTAGCTGGAGCCTGGAAGCTGCCCCAATAACACCTTGGAATCCTTGCTTGCTGAACGTCCAGGAATGCAGGTGGGTCTGTGCATGGCTCTGGGAGGGCTGGACATCACCTCTGTGTTGCGTCTTGGGGCTCTGTGCTTCAGACAAGGTTAAGTCTGGTCCTGTGGACTGAACGCCTGTTTGTCCCGTGCAGTTTGTGATCCTGAAAGATGTCTTCCAGTTTAGTTTTATGTGGTGAGACAGTGCTGTGATGCAAAACAAATCAGAGTAAGTGGGGATGAGTGTGAGGTTCTCTTCAAAGTGTACACTTCATTCTAACTAAAACCCTGCTGTAGGCCCCCGATGCTGGTCAGCATCCCACCAGCGCTTCCCCAGGAGGACGCAAGATGAGTTTTGTATGAAGTAGCTGGGCTATTTGCGCTGTCCTCTCCAGACCTCAGTAACAGGTGATATTTTTTTTCCAGTGCTACAAAAAACATTTGCCTTAATTTTTTTTTAGTGATTAATCTGCTAAAGTTGATGCTTCAGAAGAAATCGTAGTTATTGAATTTGTACCTGAATATTGCCCACGAGGTGTCACTGTTGCTTTTGTACGTGCAGCTCACAGTGTGTGATGGTGTTGCAGGGCTCCTGTGCTTTGCAGAGTGTGTGAGTAGCACGCTATGGCTCTCATTTTAGAGAGCAGAATTAACTTATTCTTCTGCCTGATGAAGCATCACGCTCTCTTTGCGCATTATTTGTAATAAAATGTGATGTTCGTGGTTAAAGAATTTATTGTAATGAGAGGACTTGTTAAATGACAGATAATGGCTCCTCAGAAACAGATGCCTTAGTTGCAGTGCTTAGTCTCTGTTCTGTGAGAAAACTATGGAGGCACTTTTACACCCAACAACAGGCATATTGTCCCCAGCAATCTGATCCTGACTCTCCTTTTGTACCGTTCTGGTTGAGCAGGATTTATTTTTATGTCCTCTGAAACCAGACAGAGGTCTGATATGGTCTAACTGCAGTCTGATTCTGTTCTTAATCGTTTTAATTTTTTTTTAAGATAAGGTTTCCTTGCCATAAGCATCACTATGCCCACAAAGTCTCAAAGAACCAGTCCTTCCCAGGTTTTCCTGTAGTAAATCTTACTGTATTTTCAGTGATCAGAACAAAAACGAAGGTTTTGCTCCTATTTTTTCCCAGAGCTACAGAGAAAACATGATTTGCTATTTCCATTTTCCAGTTAATGCTTGTCCCTCCAACCACATTGCTTTCGGATGTCATGCTTGCTCTGAAATGTGGAGGACACATTCAAGATAACACCCTGTTCCAGCCACCAAGACGCAGCTGTTCTCAAATACGTCTGGACAACAAGCGCAAGGTGTGTTTACCTCCTGACCAGAGCCTAATTTTCAAATCATACTCAGGTAATTATGGCATCAGCATTTCCCTGCGGACTTCTGAGCATAAACAAAGAGACTACATCTCTTCTACAATGTGTTTGCATTTCTAAAAGCGTCGAATTATAGATGGGCCTAATGGGTTGAAAGTGCTTAAGGTAGGGCTAGTGCACTTCATGTGCAATATACCATCATCTGAAAAGCTATCGCGTTGTGGAAACATCATACAAGTGCTAATTTAAATAATACTAACATCTAAAATGAAGACATGCTTTGACTTTTATAGGTTTAATGTCTATTTCAGCACTCTACCGAAATAGATGGGCTGTGGGTGGATCTATGATTATTGCTGTGCATTAGCAAGACAAAAATTGTGTAGGCAGCTGGTATTATGCCTGGGTAAATATAGATGAGGGAGAATCTACAGAGTAACTTTTTGATGTCACATATTTATGTAAAAAACAATTAGAAACAGTGTTAACTTCAGCGGCTCTGGAGAGGGAGAGAGGATCTTAGAAATCTGGTGACCAGGCACATTTCCATCCTGCATAGCCTGTGGTCCTGGTAGCAGGGATGCAGTTGCACAGCCCAGGGACCAGTGATCCCTGCTGTCCTTTGCCTACTGAGCAATCACAGCTGTTGGAACTGGATATATTGCCAAGCTATTGTCCTGACCAGAATTTGTGATGTGTCCTCTGCCCTTGTGGTAATCCTGAAAACTCCAGAGGGCTTTGATGGGCTGAAATGGGTATTTTTTCACTGACTCCTGGTATTGCATGTTGTGGAAGGAGCAAAGGTAGCAGTCTTTTTTGAGGAACATAAATTTACCTCTTTCTGGCTAAAAGAAGTAAAAGTTATGTGGTCCTTCTTACTCCAAATGGACCAGCAAAGGGAAGCGAGGTGTGCGGAACCACTGAATTGCTCACAGTGGCATGACTGCTGTTAGTAACATGAGCTTGTGCATGACTATAATAATGTCAGTTGGAGGGTAACTTCTACCAGTTTTCTAATGGAGACAAATAGGTCAAGTTTTCCACAGAGCTTTTGGTTTCTCTTTTCTGTGTAAGAATGAACGTGATGTGGTACTGCAGTAAGATTTTGCTTTGTAGGAAAGGGTTGGGTGATTTTGTTATGCCAGTGGGTGGGAAGAGACTTATGTAAGAGTGCAGCGGAGGACAGCCCAGCTCTGGCATTTGGTACCAACTCTACTACAGTCAGACCTGTGCTACAGATCCCCTTTGACTTTCTCCTCAGAAGACAATGTGCAAACTAGTATTAAACTGGGTACTTGTGCATTTTTTTTTTCTTTTCAGGCTAGCTGGTCCCCACTTGTTTAGTCTTTCCCCTCCTGCTCATATTCCTCACAAAGGGTGAGATCACTAACCGTTTCCTTAGTTTGTGGGCAATGTTCTTGCTAACCCCCAGCCTCCTAGAGAAATGTAGCATCGAAGTTCTGTGTTTTTCTAAGAAATGCATTTCTATCAGCCCAATAGCATTGCTGCCCATCTTGTGAAAAGGCAGAGAGCCTTGCGTGGCAGTTCCTTGGGGTTAGTTTGTATGCTCCAGCAGGGGTTATGCACAAGCAATGCAAGAGGATGCTTCATATGTCTGGCACAGCTGGCTTCTTGTTAAAGGTCCAGGATTTGGATGACTGTAACAATCCTAGTACAGGAAGGTGTTGAGGGTTTTTTAACTGTCTTTCAGTGGAAATAAGGCTGATTCAGTTAAACAACATTGGAAGAAACTTTAGTTTAGTTGGGGGGGTTGGGGATGTGTAAAGTGGTTGTGTGTGGGTAGGCAGGAAGAAATGGAATTACGGCAGGAAATCATAAAGTAGATGTGACAAACGCTTCTGTTCTTACAGCAGCTTATTTATACCAAAGCACATGATAACATGCCAATTTTTGAGGATTTCTGGCTTCTTGACATTTGTCCTACTTACTCCTTAAAAAAAGTATGTATTTTTCCTAGCACCACCTGAAGTGTTCACAGCATCCTAGAGAGCCAACACACTTAAATGATGCAAAGTTGATAAGTGGAGAAGCCTGCCTTTTGGAACTGATATTTATTTGTAGTATGAGGGCCTAGGGAGATGCTACAACATAAATCTGGTAAGACAGCAAAAGATGTACAGTGTCCCAAGAAATTTACCATTAAATCAAAGGGTTGGGAGGAAAGATGAGAGTGAGTTGGTAAGAAGAGCAGCATGGGCCCAGGGCAATTATGATCTGTTTAGGCAGACCTACAACTATACTGATTTTAAAAGTGGGAGGGTTTAGTCTTTATCAAGATTTAGTCTTTATCAAGCTTTCTGGCTCAGCTCTGACTTCATAAAGGTGATACCAAGGATTAAATCTCGTTCATCTAATTTTGATATCTACCTTTCTCTGGCTGTGGTGGGTCCTAAAGCATTTGTCTGTTCCTTTCTTCTCTCCCACCCACCCCAAATACCATCAAGAAGAGCAGAGGTGTGACACCTCCTTTCTCTCCCTCTATATAATAACCTGATGGGTAACACAATTGTTAAGGAAGCTAAAGCCCTGATTTCTGGTCAGAAATGCATCCTGGAAAAAATACAAGTGGAAATGTGTAACATGGAGAGCCTCCACAGCCTGTTTGTTTATTCTTATACTTAGAGATTCAAATAATGAGTGTAATTAGACCCTCAAAGGATCTCAATTACTGGCTCTCTCTCCTGTTTATGGCATACTTTGAGGGAAATTATAATGAACATGCTATTAAACAAAACATGAACCCTCAGGCTGTCTGGGCTATGGCAGATCCTCTGCTCCTTGTAGCTTGCATAAGTCTCCCTCCCTGTTGCCCTGAGTAAGCCAGGATCTTGACAGGACTTTCTGGCCCTTCCTTGCTCCTGGACCCCAGAGTCTGGGTCTCCAGCCACCATGTCAAGGAGGGCAGGAAAGGGAGAAGAGAGGAGTATGGTGGTCTCACTCTCCCTCCGTTCATGCCAAGACCTGAGGTGCTACTCTTCTCCAGCTGTGGTATCATCCAAGCTAGTAGTATTCCCCCTTCCCTCCCTGCCCCCCTTTCTTTTTCTTTCCCCTCATCCCAGGGGAGTCAGAGACTGAAGAGAGTCTCAGTGTAAACCTTTGAACACAGAAATTAACTGTAGTGCATCCTGTGCACGATGGGAAAAGGAATAGTAAAGAAACTTTGCCTGGAGCTGCAGTCAAAGGTGGAGGAGAAGGATTTGCTGCTGCAAATGTCTTAAGTAGATAGTGTGTGCTGGAGTTTAGGGCCTGGTTCAGTACATCTATCGTAAAATAAATGTGTGCTCTACCACCATCTGTAATGCCTGCACAGCAGCAAACCACTCCAGACACAGCTAAAAGTGTAACAGCCCAAAGGCAGGGAAGGAAAAGGAAAAACAGAAGGGAAGGAGGGAACATGTGTTGCAGGAGAGAACAAGGACTGGGGTTGCGCTGGATGTGTGAGGTGAAACCCACACCACTTTTCTTTGTGTGATGGAGGTGCCTGTCACTGTGAGATCCAGAGTCACAGATCAGATTGGTGATATCTCTCTTAGGCTCTGCCAACAGCCCTCTCTAAGCTGTAAATATTTAAAGATGTAATGTTTATCCCCCTTTCACTATAACAAAGTAAGGAGGAGAAAGCACCTACAACCAAATCCTTGGTAGCCACAGAAATGCCCTGCCGGCCCCCACAATCAACGCTCCCACAGTGATCCTTTTCCCGTGTGAAATAAGCCAGGTACTAGATTTTGCCACAAAACCAAAGGCACTTTAGCACTAAAGTGAGTAAAACTTTTTAACCTTTGCAAAGAGCATATTCAGCACTTGAACTTCTGAAATCCAGGAAAGGATGAAGTGAGCTTTTGAGGAAAGATCAAGTGCACTTAAGCCCCACGTCTATTGGCTTGGCCTCTGAACTGCAGGTGAAGAAGAACTCATCTTTTCAGAAGAATCCAAATACCAGGCCAGGCAGTTAGAGCCTGCAACCTCCTTGGGGTTAGCGTTTTGTAACCCTCCAAATGCAACAGCATCCATCTGGTCTGCTTGTTGCTTTTTTTTTTCTTTTTTTTTTTTAACTGTTGAAATAGACATTGTGCTGTGCCTGTAGATGATAAATACAATTTAAGTGCAGAGGGTTCAACGGTGTGTAGCATATTTCCTTGATTTTGCAGGGCCAATAAAACTTGTGTACTGAGAGTGGCTTCCTTTGGGCATCTTTTTACAGAAGCTTTTAATACTTCCTTTACCTCCACATGAAAAGCCACACACACTCGTGGCTATTATACCATGTAGGATTAACTTAAAGTGCAGCACTGAGCTTGCAACAGTTTGGAGTGTTGAGCTTTCTGCTAAGTCTATTACAGAAGCATTTAAGCACCCTTCTTATTTACAACACCTAACTGTTACATGTCTTAACAGTTATTCTCTCTTCCAAATCCTAGGTCTGATCTCCATAAGGCAAATGTTGTCAGAGCAATTAAAATGAAAAGCATTAGATGTAGACAGGAGGGAAAAAGAAAGCAAAAAGATGATCACCAGTGTCTCAGCAAGGTTTGCAGCCCTTTAACCACAGTGCAGCGCTACTGCGGTTGCTGGTTCTGTCTCCTTATTCAGTTTTGTCCTTAATAGCCACGGAAACAAAGAAATGTCAGTAAAAGTAGCCATTTCACTTGGTTCCTTTCTGGCCACAGCCTGCACTAAAAGCTTTGTTATTTGCTTTCTGCTCTGCATGCTGGAGGGAAGGGAAGGAGAAAGTAAGGTAGCTCAGAGAGGGCAAGGATCGCTGCAGCTGTGGCAGGGAGGGGGAGAGCAGCAGGGCGCCAGGCCAAGATGGTGATGACTCAGGCAGTTGAGAAGTGATGTAATCTTCAGAGAAAACAAAACCATCTCGACGTGCCTTCCCTGTCTGTCGCCTACCCCTGCTCCTTACACTCCAGCCCAGAATCCTGAAGTGAAGGGGCAGATGCAAGTGGTGGTGGAGCAACAGCAGAGAGATCTCCATGGAGGAGTGTGGACAGCAAAGGCAAGGTGGGGTCTTTGGGGGCTGAGGAGTGGTCCCCACTTTCCTTTGCTCTTTCTCCAGCCTCTTAGCAAACCCTCTGATTAAGGCTGAGATAAGACTGGGAAGTAGGAGTGGGTGGTTTTAAGCAATAGGGACCCTGAGGGCTGAGGGAGGAGAAGGCTTGGGAAGGGCAGTTGTCATCAGTGCGGGAAATAGGCAGGAGGCAGAAGGGGATATTAAGCTGTAAGAAAGGAGAACAACCTTTCTTAAGAAAATGAGTGGAGGAGGCAAAAATCAGAATTGGGGAAGTGTAAGTGTGGTTGTGGAGGAGGTGTCAAACAGGATGACAGCAGTGTTTCCCCGAGGAAGTCTGTACAATGCCCTGACTGGAGTGGGAGATTCAGCAGGCTATTCTAATAACAAAAAAAAAAAAAAAAAAAAAAGATGGTCATATCTGATAGCCACCAGCAGTGTCAGGCTATGAATAGGAGTACTTGAAGGTGGTGATTAAAATGTCTCCTGCTCTTTTTGCAAAACCCTCAACTGTGAAGGAACTTGGTAGAAAGCAATCAAAGCTGTTAGTCATTCTCTATTTTGTTTCTATCATCCAAACAGAAAAATAGCACTAAAAAAGTTAAATCCGCAGAATTTTATTCGTTCCTCTAACAAAGAGGGCTACTGGTGCTTATTGGTAGGTTTTGGGAAACTGAAAAGACTAATGAATCTGAAATTCAGGCTTTGTGTAAATTTGCAAAATATACACAGTGATAAACCTTTATAGAACTTTTTTTAAGCTATGAAGATTAGTTTGACCACAGTGCTGTTGTAGTGTCTAGTTGTTGTCATCCTGATTTCCAGATAAATTCTTTCCAGAGGCTCCCACTGAATGGAGATACCTGCACAAAACTGGGTTTGTCCTGCATAGTCATGAGCTGTCACCTCAATAGTGTCACTGTGGTTATTCACTAGAAACTGATGACTGGGAGCTAACGTTAATGAGGATTACTTTAGAGTATAGAGCCATGACTTGACTCTCTTAAATCCAAAGGAGATTAGGTGTATGTGAAGAATGATTGCTGCTAGAAGTAGGATTAAAAGGGAAGTTCTGTACTACATGTATACTTAGATGCTTTACAAAATACTTAATAGAATATATATTGACACTTACTAACATATATACTGTAAGAGGATAGTCTCCTTCTGGAATAGTAGGTAGGGTTAGAAATCTTGACTGTGTCTTGGATGTCCTTCAAACCACTGCAAAAAAGAAAGTCTCATCTCAAAGCTAAGGAAAGGTGGTGGGTTGGAGGACAGTTATTGTCCAGATATACCCCACAGTGTGAGACATTTATTTGAGTGTTTGCATGCACTCTGCAGGAGGGGAGGAGCGGGAGACCTCCAGAGGGTGATCCAGACCTTACATTAACTTTCAAGTAGTGTAGTCTGTCTAAGAGTTGAATTGCTCTCTGGAGGGGCCTCTCTCGTTTCACTGACTTTTGAGGAACCATTAAATTAATTGGGTGTGCCTAACTTGGTTGGGTAAACCTAGGCCCTAATGAAGGCATTTCCCTTTTGCTGAAATGGCGCTATCGTTGCAGGCTGTATCCTGGCTGGTGAATGCCTCTCGTGTCATATAGTATGCGAAACGGTAAAGCGTCTGCCTATAACTCGCCTTATTTGGACCTACTAGCTGAGCATAGGCATGTGGTGGAGGTGTTAGGCCAGTGTCAGACAGCCAGGGACCTCTTGCTCTTTGGAGCAAACCCTACATCTGGAGGCACTTGTCTTTTCAAGGGACTATGGCTAAAGTGGCCAGGTGCGTAGGACCGAGTTGCAGCCAGCCCAGTGCCAGCATTGCAGGGTGCATTAGTGTAGCATCCTGCTGCAGATGAGAAGGGTGACCCCCAGACAGGAATGACACTAGTAACATGACTGCACTGGGAAAAGGCAATGAAACACCTCCTTGCTCTTGCCATGTGTCAGCAGCAGGTGATGGCAACAGAGCTAGGATCTACTGTAACTGCTCAGCGGTGGGTACCTTGACGTAGGATTTGCATAGGTATGGATGCTATTGGGTCAAATTTGGCTATGGTCTTACAAGTCCCTCTCTTAACCTTGACTGTGTGTGATGCCTCCATGTAGAAAGCCTTCTGGAGCTTGTGGCTCTCCTCAGATCTCCTTGCTGATGGTGGGTTTTGGTTCTGCATAGTTTTACCCCGAGGAAAATTAACAATTATCACCAAACCTCTCCTTAGGTTTTTAAATGAAGGGATATGAGTGAAAGAAGAAGTATGAGCAAAATGCCACTCGTCAAAGTTAAATCTCTGCTTCTGTCACAGAATTTCTGTTGGCCCTGAATAGCAGCACTTGCTTGTGCTGTTCAACACAGCTGGAGACAACAAGCTAAATACTGCAATAAGGATGAATGCCAATATGTTACACATGCATTTTTAAAGGTATCTGCTGTATTACTATAGGTTATTTAAACAAGATTTTCTTGTTCTGGAGCCTGAAAACAGAATAGAAAAATGTTAATGTTAGGAGGTTTTTTACTTTTTTTTTTTGTGGCTTTAATCATCTTTCTGTACTTCAGGGCTGGATTGTAATCATAAAAGTTAACACAGCTCTTCAGATTGTTCTTCTTTCTGTAAGCATGGCTTCATAATGGAGATTTAGTGGGCTGTAAATAGGATGTCGTATGGTGCTCTCTGTCAAAAATTAATGATGGCAATGAAGATTAAATTATTCTTCCATGAAAATACAGCACGTGAGCAGGGAGGTATTTGCAAGCAAGCTTAAAATAGGCCATTCCCTGAGGACAGCCTGGGGAGTTTTCTGGCTGCCCCCTGTTCCTGGTGAGAGTCTGGGTCTGCCACAAAGGGGAGCTGTGTTTAGTTCTTGCAAAACCCTGGGACACAAAGGGAGGCTTTTGTTTCTCTTCTTTCCAGGTGGAAGCTGTAGGCTGTAGCGCCTGGATAATCTGCTATTTGGCTACCTACAGTGTACTCCCATTGCTCCAGTTTGCACTGCTGGCCTCCTCTGGCTGGCCTTCGTTGTCAGGGCGTTTCAGTCTGTGGGGATTCACTGTGAATTTGACTGTGCATGTGGAAGGGGGGTGGAGGAGGAGGGAGAAGGGATTTTCCACAAATGGAAACAGAAAACCTGCAGCTTATCTATATGGAAAAGGCTTCCACTCTATCATCTGCTTCTGATATTTTTTCCCCTAGAAGCAGCATGAACATGTCAGTGGGAGAAAAAAATATGTTTTCTGAGACAGGTTTGTTTGGATACTGGCTAGTATGGATTGCCTGGTGTGCCAAGCAAAGCTATTTCATGTGAGGCATGGTTTTCTGTAATGCAGCTCCCAGGAAGCCTGTGTGGCTGCTTTCTATTTCATTTTTTGGCAGTAGGTGGCTGTCTGCCTCTGCAGAGGCTCAGCCCAGGCCCCAGTATTCCCCAAGCTGCCTGCTTCTACATTCCCCAAACCTGTTTTCCATATTACTGCTCGGTAAAGATGTAAATATTAAGCAGAAGATTTCATGCCTTCCACAAGGGCATGGCTTTCTCATTGAATTCATTCCTGGTAACGGGGAGAAAATTAGGAAACTACATCTTGGAGGGAAGATGTCATCGTGCCCTTTTATTCCCTTGTGGAAGAGCTACTGCCAGTATTCCAGCTCAGTGATCTTTGTCTTCTCACAGCTCCAGTGGTTACTCGTTAGGTTCCTGAAAAGAATCAGGTTTGAGGATTTTCATATTTTTTAATGCCTTCTTTTTTCTCGGTCTTGTGGGCTGCCTTGATTTTTTTTTTTTTTTTGTTCTCCCCCATCATATCCTGTGTTTCTTATCATGTGAATCCCCGGTGGGTAGATCTCCATAGCTGTATAATACTTTCAGTGATCTAGGCCTGTGAAAACACATCTTTCCCCCTTGTTTTTGAAGCCTGTTGCCTAAGAAGACAACGTGTTTGTGCATACCTAGAATGTACAAGCTGATGGAAGCAAAAGGGGAAAAAGAGGTGACTACGGTACTGACTCCATCCCCTTGCATGGGAGCATGGACCTTTTTGGTGGAAAACACCTCATTTCAAACAGGTCCTGCACTGGACCTTTGGCACACACAGATGTACAGACTGAAGCACACCTGACATTTTAACTCTCATTTGAAGCTCCATCATGATAGTGAAGCTAAGGTGTATCTTATGTGTAAAAAACCAGCTATTCCTGTCTCTGCTCATTCAATTACTTCTGTATTTCATGGGGAAAATTACTACCCTGATACACTTAGTCTTTCAGTGAGCAGTGAACATTGTTGTTGCTCAGATATTAGCTGAATAACATAAATGACACTGGTGAAGTTAACCAAATCAATGTGCAAGCATGTCTTTGTGTTCTGACCCATCAGTCAGATATTACCAGCCCTGGCTCCTGCTTTGGGGCAGAGACAACATTGCCTGCCACAGGCAAGGGAACCTGGCAGTGCTTCTCAGGCTAGACTTTAAAATACACACTGTATCTGGGTAAGTGTTTGGTATTTTTAATGTTGCTGTTTTTTTATATGAGGAATGGTGTCTTTAATTACTTTTTTTTTTCTCAGAATGGTACATTTTGCTTTATACACCAAGACATGTTCCTCAGCTCTTCCAGTTGTACCGGGGAGAAGAGGTAACTGGGAAGTGGCCACCTAGCATGGACTGTCTAGAAGACAGAGTGAGGACAAATTAACTCCCACATGCCTCTGTGACCATTGCCCAATGCACTCTTTACTACTGTGCTATGTGATGGGTAGCTCCCTGCACCAATTTTAATCCTCCTCCACACATACGCTTTCACATTTCCGTGTTCTACTTACTATATTGAGACCTCTGCCATGGCTCCAAAGTGTGCATTTTGTGTCTCTGAATTCAGTGCAGCAAGTCTAATTAACTCCTGCAAGCTGTGTAGCCATTTCTGTCTCTGTCAATGCAGGTAAGGTTTAAAACACCTTCACAGTGAAGTCCTCCCACCCCTGGCACAGATCATGGATTAGCCACCTGCTCTGTTATCCGAGCAATTTGCAGCTGTTTTCATAGCCCAAGGATGAGCATTTGTGGGCCTGGGACAGAAACCAAATTTGTGGGCAGCCTTTGGAGAGAGGATGTCAAACCTGCTCCAAATGGCAGAGTGAGGTGGAGAAGGCTGCCTCTGGTTTCTGCGAGGCTGCCTCCAAATGTTGCTTTGGTCTGGTGTAGGAAACAAAAAAAAGATGATCAAAGATATTGTTTGTGGATCACACGTACTATCCAGGCCCTCTGTTTCCAGCTGTGGTATATCTTATTTAAAAAAAAAATAACTTGTATAGAGGGATGCTTGTGGGGCTGTGGGAGGACCTTTTGGTTTAAATCCCATCCAATGGTAAGTGCCTGTCCAAGCATCTCTTTACCGTCGCTGCCTACTTCTGAGTAGGATGGACTGTTTGAGTAATGCATTGGCACTTTTTGTAATGTCTGTCACTCATATTAAGTGCAGATAGTGACAGCAATAGATAGGGAACACTTCTGCATTTTCAGATGACTCGTCTGTATTTTTTCATCCATCTGCTGAACTGACTTGAGTTGGGGATTCTTGCCGCTGAATACCCAAGAATGGTCTTTAAGCCTCAAAGTACAAGACCAGATGAGCTTTTATAATTACTGCCTAGTTTTTTTCTACCTGCAAAACTGTTCAAGAAGCACAATTTAAGGGGTAGTGTAGCTACTGCTCACACTGGCCTCAGGATTGTGGGTGTTTACATTGCCTCCTGGATTTTCCATATCATCAATGGAAAAGTCAGTTCTGAAACATGATTAAATCAAATAATGTTTCATTTAATAATTCATCTGCCTTCTGGCACAAGTCAATTAAGTGGTCTTGTCTAGACTTGTAATGAAATCCCTCTGGAATTTGGCCAAGGAAAAGCATTAGCTGTACTCAAAGACTTTGCACCTAAGCAATGTGCAGCTCAGCTGAATCTATAAAACCAGAGTTGTGGACTCCTTAACTGAAAAAATAAAGGTATTGTTTTCAGATAAACCGTGTTCTTCTTTTAATTTCTTGGACATGGCTATCAGTGAAACAGAATCTTAACCACTTCTTCAAGCCTGGCCTACCCAGAAGGGAGAGTAGCAGAAAATATCAAATTAGTTGCTAGTAACTTAACAACTGGGATTGCAACAGAGACAACCCCAGAGAGGCTGCTGCCCTTCACCTACCATGTGGTAAAACAGAGGTGCAAACCATCAAGAATGAATGGTCTTCATTAAATTTCTGTGGAAAAGAAAAGGGAAAGGAAAGAAGAACATGCTCTGTAATGGAAGCCATGAGCATGAATAAGGACATCTCACTGTAGAGAGTCTGCCCAGACATGGCCAAACTCGATGATTTGAAGGAAGACGACAACAACTTTACATTAGTGGGGGTTTTGTGTTTATTATTTCAGGTATTTTTCAGATGTTATCCTGTGTACTTCAGGTAAGCCCGGAAAAATGTTGATGGTTAACTAAACAAACCATCCAACATTTGTCTTCTATTCATCACTAATATTTTATTTTTCTAGCCATATGATGCTGAACTTCAAGTAAGCCAGTTTACTTCAGAGACTATCTCAAGCCTAGGAGAAAGCAGCTGAGAGGAGATACTCTCTTTCTCTGCTTATTGTTATCTCAGAGGAAAAGACCAGGAATAATTGTAGAAGTTTCTAACACATTAGGCTGCAAAGACATATACAGGGGGAAACATCTTATTGCTGCTCTATGTTTTCAAAGATTTTTTTTCAAGTTCTTAATTGAATAAAAGCCAAACTGTCTTTTGCCTTAATCCAATCCCTTTCCTTAGTTCAGTGGAAGAATCGTTTACTGGGTTCCTATGTTCAGTAATGTAAATCTAGTCAATAAATTCAACTCCATGTATTCAGCTGCAATATAGAAAGGCTGATGCAGTTGGGACATCACTCCTAATAACCTCTACTCTTTATATCTGTGGTGGCCTTAGAGAAGTACAAAGGGAGATAAATATATCTCTTCTCATCAGTACAGACTATATTTGGAAGATCTCACGTGATGTAAATTTTCCATTGTTAAACCATTGCAGGAAAAAAAAAAAAAAAAAGATTGCAATGAAACCACCAAAAAACCTTACGAGTTCTCAGTCCCTGAAGCACTGATGGAAAATCATGGGGTCCCACAGGGGTCTGTGGGTCACTGTGCCCTTCAGGTAATTACAGGTACATTTCTGCAGTATTTGCAACACCACTGTGAAATGAAATGAGGGCTCTCTTTTACATTTGAGTTGCTCTTGACCCACAGTGAACCTGATATAATAAGCAAGTCTACATACAGGGCCGCACAGGCTGTCAAACGAACTAGCAAGTACGTGCTGTTGTAATGGAAAATGTGTAACAGAAAATGTCAAAGGGAAACTGGCCGTAAGAACGATGCCTTGAACATAACTGACTAGTCTTGCTTGGTCCATTTCTCAGGTTTTACTACGGAAACAAAAGCTGTGAGCTTTTTTTTAATAAAGTTTGCTCGTAAAAGGGGCATCTCCTTGTAATGGAGACTCTCTAAACTCTCCCTCTCTTTATTCTGGAGCTGACAGGCAGCAGGGCTGGTGTATCTTTGTCTTTGTTCTTTTAAATGCTTCAGCTTCATTCACCCTCTCTTCCTCTGGAGGGACCTAGATTAAGTGTGATTGATTACTTGCTTGGATCTACAGCACGTTATCTCATTCAAAATGTTAATTTGGACTCATTTGTACTCAGGTGAAAAAGTACAGTTTAAAAGACTTTTTAAAAAGCCTCTTTCAGCTCCCAAGTTCATTGTGAACATTGAGGGACTTCATTAAACTTGAGGGTTTTCCCCAACATCTCATTGTCCCACTGTGTCAAGTCCATAAGATATCTCATAGGTGCTGTGACAAGGACAGTCATCTGAAAGACACGTTCATGATTGTGTAAGGCCTGATGTGGACATGACACCATAGTTTACTATAGACCTTATCCAAAGTCTTCAGAACCCCATCTCACTATTAGTCACAAATTTGAATTTTTGTTGAAGTTCAACTCAGGAGAAGAGCAGAGTGACAGAAAACATCTCACTAGAGAAACAGGGATCACCTTAACAGCTATATGGACGGCTTTGCTTTGTTTAGCAATTGTAAGTAAGACTTCTATTTATTACTAGTCATTTGAATACAGAAAATAAGCCTGGATAAGATGGTTCCGTTTTGTATTGGAGGGACCAGAGTGTCTCACTTTGAAGGTTAAGATTTCAATTCCTGAGCATTCAACAGTTCCTTCAAAAGAACTACTAAATGTAGTTCATATCCAGGACTGCATTTATATTTGGTGATTGGATCGAGTCCTGTAAATATTGAGCACAGACACAAAAGAGAACGCAAACTTCTAAGCTGACTGTAAGAATGATCTTAGAGTTGGTATGAAAGAGTTAAAAATATTCTAAACATCTGGATTTGAGCAAACGAATCCCACCCTCATGGTGCGATTGCCAACCATTATAATAACATCCAGGTTTTTGTGGATTGGGAAGCTATAGAGGAGATCAGTATTGTTAACCCTGTTTAAGCTGAGGAAACTGGAGTATAACAAAGGAACTGGCCCAGCATCACTCAGCCAGTGATGGAAGTGACAAGAACAGAGTCCAGATTCTATTTGTCCCAACCCAGTGAACTTTACATAGGTCGCTAAAAGTTGCTGTCCCCAATGTGCGGAGGGCAAAAACTGACCCTAAGTGGAATGGAAAGGCATGGGACCTGTGTCCTAGCTGGCATCCCAAACCTGGGTCTCTCAGCTGGGGCATCACCACCCCAGCTGAGAGATTCTGGGGACTCTTCCATTCCTCATATTGTTATTCCTCCTGATTTCTGCGTTGTCTGTTCTGACATTTATGGGAAAAAAAAAGAAAAAAGAAAAAAGAAAAAAGAAAAAAACCTCCCTTGGTTTTCTTTCTGAACTCCAACCAGACCATTATGCTGAGCTGAGCATTTCTGAATTGAAACAAATCCAACTGCAATGGCCTTGTCATAGGCACACCCTAATTAACAGCAAAAAATTCCATATGTTCCACCCTTCATATAGGCATGACTGTTCTGTGACTTAAATGCTCTGATTTGTCTCATGTAGGAAAGTTTTCACACTGGGGGTGACTTTGACTTGTGCCATTGCCTGCCCCTGCTTACCTTTCAGGCGTTTAGTCTTCTTTTGTCCTGGAGCCTCTGTGGCTATTTCGCAAAGGCATTTGTTTGCTTTACCAGGTATTTTTAACCCTACAGCCCATTGTCTCTTTCTTCATCCCACATTAAAGTTATAATGCTGAATTTATGACACAGCAATTATTTTCATGGTAGCAGACTGTGGCACTGCGAAACAGGATTATGATTACTTCACTGCAGAATCAAGCAGAAGCAACCAGGTTCTGGGTAAGGAAAGATATTTTTTAACAAAACATTAATATCTTCAAAAACAATAGGAGGAAAATTGTTAAAGTCAAATTGCTAGTGGCATAAACAAGCTTTACCTTTCTCCTGGTGAGCAAAGCCTTCCAGTGATGCACAGTAAATCTTTGAGAAACTCTCAAATCCTGGAAACTCTTTTAGTGCTTATTTTCAGTTTACTCTGATGTATTTGGACTTTTTTTTTTTTTCTAACTGGTTAGGGATGGGTCTTGAAGTCTCCAAAGAGCAAACTTTCACAAAACTTTTCATTGCTGCTATTAGTATTCTACTATATACATGGTACAAAAGGTATGTGTGGTACTTTACAGATAAATAACATGAGAAGTCTTTGCCTCCAGCTGCCCTAAACCGTCTAACAAAGGAGAAAGTGAAGCTTTGATTAGTCTGTAAATAGACTCTTCTGTGGTCACTCTGTCCTTTGAACTTCTAAATTTGGGCAGTTAATGATTTTTTTTTATTTGCTGCCGGTTTTTAGCCAGTTCCTCAAAGTACTTGTGCTCTATTTCATTGCTTGTCAGATTTCAGGCAACTTGTGATGTGAATCCTACTCTTACCAGAATTGAATATTTAATCTTTTCTGTATTTCTTCTCTTCATAAGTCATCTGTAGGCAGTCATTACAGCTTCATCAGGGCAATTGGTGCACTCACATGGTTTGAGCCTGGTGCTCCAGAGTACTGGATCTAAGACCACTGTCCTGGGTTCAGCTGGGATAGGGTTAATTTTTTTTTTTCACAGAACCTGGGAAGTGGGCATAGCCGAAGAGATATTTGATACCATGCTGATGTCATGCCCGGGATATAAGGGGGAGCTAGCCGGGAGAGGGGTGGGGAGCTTTGTGAAGCTCTTGGTGTTGAGGTTTCCACTGTGNGGGGGGGAAGACGGCCCTGACCCAAGACCACCGCAAACACAGGTGGGAGCCAGCAGGGAGCAGGCAGTGGGGAGT
Organism: Syrrhaptes paradoxus; assembly: GCA_013400615.1. NCBI lineage: Eukaryota > Metazoa > Chordata > Aves > Pterocliformes > Pteroclidae > Syrrhaptes > Syrrhaptes paradoxus. The sequence goes on along the minus strand of VZTO01009632.1, from coordinate 20,292 downwards.
CAAAGCTGAGCTGAAGCAAAGTCATCAGGCTAAATGAGGGGGAGTTGAAATATTGTAAGGCATTTTGATTCAGTAGAAACCTTCTTTTGACGGAAGCACCACATGCCTCACTCTAGTGTGGGAGCAGCCCAGGGCAGGTGTGGTGGGAGCCTGGCAAAGCTCCTCCTGCCCCTTTTCTTCGTGCAGGAATCGTACATGGGGCAGTCTATGAGATGCCCAGACTTTTGCCAAGATGTGACACGTAGAATATCATAAAGAAATAACCAACAAGGAAGAGTAAGGCCTGGTAATGTTTTTGTGAACATATGAACATGCAGAGAACAAATCACGTGAAAGTAGAGGATTCTTATAACTGGACTTCTAGTGCAGAAATTCGTCACTCCTATAGCCCTTGTATTCCCAATCAATGATGGCTGTTCCTGTGTAGGACAAAAATTGCTATGATATCTGTATCTATCGTTATCTCCCCTCCCAGGTTCTAGCGATAGCTGCATCTTACATACCTGAGGATGTATTAGTGTATGCTGACACTGCATTGTATCTTTTGGAGTCGGTTGGAAACACTGTGGACATCCCAGCCAGACTGCTCTTTTTTATTGGGAGCATTTTTTTCTGTGTGAAGGATCTACCTTAGCTGTGAGGTGCATAATGCAAGCTGTCAGTGTTTAAAGGGGTATTTCATGGGACTCAAGCTAGCCCTCTGCACGGGGCTGAATTTCATTCTGATCTCATTTTTGTTAAACCCTGTGCAAATACAGCATTCAACATTTTCCTCCTCCCGGCTCCATCCCACCTATCTTTATTTTTCACTAACTCCCTAAAGCCCTAATTTGCAGTGCTAGTATAAAAAATCTGACAGGAACATATGACAGCTCTGTCCAGTCTCTCCCCTTAGATGTAAGTAAGACAGTTAATAACCTTTTTAGAAGGATGAGGTAGAAAGCCTGTATATATAATCTCTCGGTATTAATAGGCTACATATGTGGCCCATTCACCACATCTGTCTGGGGAAAACACAGGTTTCTGATGTTGCTATAGGTTGCTATTTTCATGGCGCAGCTGAAGGAGATGTCGGTGCCGTCTTAGCTGGCTATGTCAATCAGTCACCTGAAGCACCTCCAGCACCTCCGCAGCCCACGCCGTTCAGCTGTCCCAGCTAACAGGAGCTCACCCACTACAGTTGTCAGAATTTGGATTTTAAAAAGGAGGTATAAAGATCTTCTTTAGACTGCAGATGTTCTTAATTTTATGTATATTTTTGGAGAAAAAAACACTTTGCAATATTTAAAATTGTTATCAAAGGTATTTTTTCTTAACACTTAAATTTGCCACAGATGTTTCCTAGGTATATTCAATTGTGTTTCAATGGACTATGTATTCAGTGACTAAACCCAAAAAGCCTTTGTAAAACTGCAGAGCTGTACAGGGTTTTGTGTGCACTGGCCAAAGGAAAGGCAGATTCTTGGGAACGTAAATCCAGCGGCATTTGACACCATTCTCTCTGTGGAAAAAATAAGGTAGGGCACCTGTTTCTCAGCTTCCCTTTAGGGTCAGACAGCAGTCAGAAGCAATCTGGACCCAGCAGAGAGGTGTAGCATCAGCCTTGGAACTGCTGCAGCCTCGGTGAGGCAGGACTATGTGCTGATGCTGTGTTCCCACCAAACTCTGCTGTCTTTCTTCCTTACAAGGATCTGACAATGAGTGCCACGGAGTGAAACAAAAAGTCTTTAATTCAAGGAGCACAAAGCCAAACTGCAACTCAGATTTAGCTAGACAGCCAAAAATATTAGCTCACAAACAAGGATGGAAACACTCCCTCGAGAGAGTTCAAAATTCTTTGGCAGCCCTACTCAGTCCAGAGCTGCCGATACTGCGAATTAACAGAAATCAGTGCGAAGGCTTGTATCGGCACGTGATTGTTGTCTGTGGACCGAATGGTCCACAGCTGACAGGTTTGCTGCAAATCCACCAAGGGCTCAGCTGCTGTGCCCCAGGGCCACGGTGTGCAAATTAGCTGCTGGGGCTCTGCTGGCCAGGAGAGAGGAAGCAATGTGCAATCTGTTATCCTATCTCAATATCTGTGGCATCAACAACTGCTTTATAATGATTTCAGTTATTTGATCCTCTAATTTAATTGTGTTATGAGAATCTATTTATTGTGCGGCTGCCTGGCTTATGAGGGTGGTGCAACAAAAGACTTGGCATAGGCAGAGCCTCTGTGGTTGTCAGCAATTTGTAAGTCTTTCCTACCGAGTGCTAATTTTGGTAGGGTGCGAGAGGACCACCAGCAGACAGGATCTTTAAGTGAGCAACATCAGCAGCACAAGGGTGACTGTAGCAAGCAATGGCTCTAAAGAAGGAAACAAAGGGAGGCAGAAATACACATCCTTATCCGAGGAAGCTGGGGAAACTGTCTGCCTGCCTGTTTGCTGTGCACGATGGAGGCAGGAGCAGAAGGGAGACTCAATCCATCTCAGCTGCCTTGTCCCAGGGATGGAGACTGGTTGCCATGGATATCTGCTGATGGGAGGGCACCAGTAGCACAGTGATATGGCTGGGGCCGGGGGCACTGTCTGGGGTGAAGGATGAAGTGGAGGATGCCCATGGGTGGGGTGGGCAGCAGTGGGATGTTTCCAGCGATGGAAAAGCCAAAGGGGTTTTGGGGTTGCATGAGGTCTTCCTGAGAGAGGGGGATCCTCTCCCCATGGTAGCACTGAGCATTGGGCTGAATTAGCTGTGCCTCAAGAACTCGGGGTTATTTCTGAGCTGTACTTTTGACATTTCTCTGGGAGAGTGTGTGTGTGTGTATGCGCATGCACAAAATTTGGCTGGGTTGTGATTTGAAGTCTCTGGTTCTGCTCTCCAGCCATGAGGCAGATGTAGAGCCAACATTGGCAATAAAATTGACATTTCAGGAGCGTGTGTCTGCACGTGTGTGTGTGCGCAGTGCCATGCTGGAGGTTATGGTGTGGGGTTTCTTTTGTTTGTTTGATTGTTTTTTGGGTTTTTTGTTGGCTTTTTTCTCTCTTGAATAAAGAACCTGGTACTATAACTTTATTTTTGAGACCCTGGCTGCTGATTTCAACAGAGTGTATTTGGTAGATACAACTATTTCTTGTATGAGTGCAAACCTTGTGATTGCCTGTATATTTCTTGCTCTGCTGCTCATGTGCTGCAGTCCCAATTCTCTTTTGTTTTACTGATCCTCTGACATGGTAAATGCCTGTGTGAAGAATAATAAACTGGTCCAAAAGGTAATGAATACACAGCTAGTCTAATTACTTTAAAAAAAATAGTTGTAACTATTAGAAAGCAAAGAATTCTGGGTAATGTATAAAAGTAAGTGGTTTTAAAGGTAAAATGTGAGTCCTTGGCAGGCACCATCCCAATATAACTTGTCAGGCTGGGAAGGGGCCTGGCTTTGAGAAGAAGGGGAGGTCCGCAGCTAGGATCTGATGAGCTTTGCAACTCACCTGGTATCTGCAGTCTCTTTCGGGTGTTGATGTCATTGCACATAGAAAAGCAGATAACAGTCATGGGAAGACTGATTATCTTATGCCATAATTCAATAAGATAAATTTATCAGTGTTTTGGGAAATGTCCTTAATCTGATCCTTAGAACATAGTCTGTAAGAAAATGACACATTCCAAATTGGTTCACAGCTTCTTATCCTGCTGCATTGCTCATCACTATGTCATTATCCTGCTGGTCTTTGCCATATTCTACCTCTTTGTTCTCCCATCTGCCATTTACCATATTGTATCTTACTACCCACAGGCCAGCAGACACAAAACACTTCTGCAGTGATTTAAGAATTTTACATAATTCTTAATCTGCAAGTAAATTTAATATGAAATGTGGACAGCTGAAGTGGATGTTTACCTCATACAATCATAGAATGGTTTGGGTTGGAAAGGACCTTAAAGACCATTGAGTTCCAACCCCCCTGCCATGGGCAGGGACACCCTCCACTAGACCAGGTTGCTCAAAGCCTCATCCAGCCTGGCCTTGAACACCTCCAGGGATGGGGCATCCACAGCTTCCCTGGGCAACCTGTTCCAGTGCCTCATCACCCTCACAGTAAAATATTTCTTCCTCATATCTAATCTAAACCTTCCCTCTTTCAGCTTAAAATCACTACCCCTCATAAAGAGTGCCTCCCCATCTCTCCTGTAGGCCCCCTTTAAGTGCTGGAAGGCTGCTGTAAGGTCTCCCTGGAGCCTTCTCTTCTCCAGGCTGAAGAACCCCAACTCTTTCAGCCTGTCCTCGTAGGGGAGATGCTCCAGCCCTCTGGCCATCTTTGTGGCCCTCCTTTGGACTCGCTCCAACAGGTCCATGTCCATCCTGTGGTGAGGACTCCAGAGCTGGATGCAGTACTCAAGGTGGGTTCCCATCAGAGCAGAGTAGAGGGGGAGAATCACCTCCCTTGACCTGCTGACCACACTTCTTTTGGTGCAGCCCAGGACACGGTTGGCTTTCTGGGCTGCAAGCACACATTGCCAGCTCATGTCCAGCTTATCATCAACCAACACCCTCAAGTCCTTCTCCTCAGAGCTGTACTCAAGCCATTCTCCACCCAGCCTGTATTTGTGCTTAGGATTGCCTCAGGCCTCGTGCAGGACCTTGCACTTCGCCTTGTTGAATTTCATGAGATTGGCATAGGCCCATCTCTCAAGACTGTCAAAGTAATTAGCAGTAGTGTCTTTTTTAACAGCAAGGGCAAGTTAATGAGCCAAAGAAGCAAATCGTTTAGGTCTTCATTGCAGAAGCATGGTTTAAGAAGCAAAACATTCCTTGTCCAAGAGAACAGACTTACCTAATACAGAACTCGAGGGAGGCAGTGCTAGCTAACAAGTAATCCTCCAAAGTACAAAACAACAAGGACAATCAAAATACTTAAATCACATTGGTGTTTCTCCACATTTTCACTGGATAATGCTGAAAGATGTGGAGAGCAATTGGACAGAAAGGCTCAATCTCTCCGCACAGTGCCTACAGAACAGACTCTGACAGTGTTAGCTCTGTACATTGTCCTGCCATATTTGTAGAGCCAACTTGTGCAGTTAAGGGAATAGTCAATTATCAGCTGTGTGTTGAAACCACCAGAGTATCATCTGGGGTGATTTTTGAAATGGAGGCCTGTCCACTTTGGTCTCGACTCAGAGTGCTGGATCATTGCACTGAAGAATTAATTTCTCCTAAGCTTGATGGAGGTGAACATTTTCCCTCTGTTGCAGTGCCATTGCCTAGCTGTGTAATGGTTGGAAGTGCACCCAGGAGCAATTTCCTCAGTTCTAAACTTGACAGTGAGGCTGGTTTTGAGAGGGTAGGTCCTGCGCTTTGCTGGGGAAATGTGGCTGCTGTGAATTTTACTGTAGACAATGTCACAATGAAATAGTAGCAGTATTTTCCTATTTTTTCATAGCACTTCATGGTGATGTGTTGTTGCATGCTGTGTTGTGAATGTTGTAACACTATGGTGCAGATGCTTGCAAAATCTTAGATGGATGTGTCTCACAAGACAACTACACAGGAATCATTGCCTTGCTAGAGGCTTGCACATGAAAGGTATGGTTTTGATAAACTGAACATTCACATGAATAATTAAGTAGCTACATGGTGTTGTGTGTCATACGAATTTGATGATCAAGAGAGAGTGCAATAATTTTCAAAAGTAATAAGAAAAAGATAAATCATCAATAATGTAACTATGTACAGCAGGAGCAAGACAGGGCTGGCACTAGTCTTTGGTAGAACAAGGGAATGTCTTTGTAGATCCACAAACAATATGATCTCAATAATTTCTGAACTTGAAAACAGATGTACAGTATATTCCCTCCAGCAGTAAGATTTTGATTTTCAGCTCATCTGCCAGAGAAATTACAGACAATGAGAAAGTGGGTGGGAGGGGAAGGAAATGAGGAAATTCCCGTATATCCAAGTGTCTTGCTGTGGCAGTACATTTTCAAAAGCCGTGTTAGCTGAGTCACTCAATACTCTGAGACATTCCCTATTTAAAAAAACCAAAACAAAATAAACAAAAATCTTTCCTTCTATCATAACTGCTTTAATACCACAAGCTACATAGAACATATAAGAAATTTAAGCAGAAGGAGGAATTGGGAACCTATTATATGTCCATCTTTAGGGAATCCTTTGTCATGAGCCATAAAGCAGCCCTCTGCTGGCTGAGACAAACTTGAAATTCATTATGGGGTAGTTTTTCAGGACTTGCTATCATTAGTGAGCACCATTAAATATCTGGCCCATGGTAGGAACAGCCCATCGTAGACTTTAAACTAGAGAAGAATGACATGCTGAGTGCATGGGAGGTGTATCACTGTGTATTTACTTGTGTCACTGAAGTGGCAGAAGAGACAGAGAAGGAGAAAGAGAAAGACGTGCCAGTAGGCTGGACTCCTGCATCTCCTGAAACCCAGAGGATGGAAAGCTGCCGGAAAATCATCTGGAAATGCACAGACGGTGCATTTCAAAGGCAAAACATCCTCTTTTCAGAAAGCCAGAGAGTTGTTCTTTATAAGAACAGTTCCTTACCATTGGGAGTGAGGGAGCATCCCTGAGGCAGGGACTCTATACTCCTGTTGTCTTCTTTAGGCTTAGTCCTCGTGTCAAGTGTGCATATGCTGCAAAGTGCAGCTACTCATGATGAATGGGTCTGTTGCAGATGGCAGGGTCTCCGGAAAGCAAGCAGAGTGTGTGTGATGCTCTGTGTTGCAAACCCAACTAGCCAAGGCTAGTACAGAGAATGACCAATATGTCTCTATTTCAGTCACTTGAAATAAGTCCAAGGTCAGACTTACATTTCTATACAGCTCTTTCTGGTGGGTTGCTTATAGAATCATAGAATCATTAAGGTTGGAAAAGACCTCAAGGATCATCAAGTCCAACCGTCAACCCACACCACCTAACTCACTAAACCATGTCCCTAAGCACCACATCTACACGTTTCTTGAACACCTCCAGGGATTGTGACTCCACCACTTCCCTGGGCAGCCTGTTCCAATGCCTGATCGCTCTTTCAGTGAAGAAACTTTTTCTAATATCCAGCCTAAACCTCCCCTGGTGCAACTTGAGGCCATTTCCTCTTGTCCTACCACTTGTTACTTTAGAGAAGAGCCCAGCACCCACCTCACTGCAACCTCCTTTCAGGTAGTTATAGAGAGTGATGAGGTCTCCTCTCAGCCTCCTCTTCTCTAGACTCAGCTCCCTCAGCCACTCCTCATAAGACCTGTGCTCCAGACCTTTCACCATCTTCGTTGCCCTTCTCTGGACCTGCTCCAGCAAGGTCCTGTAATGTTTCCTGCTAAACCAGAGCAAACTGTTTGTATACCAATAGATGAAATATGGATAAAGACAGGAAAACCATGCCACTGTTGAAATAGATTGAAATGTGTTGAAACATGAAATACCTTTCCTATTTCCAGGCACATGGCAAAGTTGGGCAACATCAGAAAGCTCTTGTAGCCACTCTGAGACATCCAGCTCCTCTGCTTTAATTTGGCTCATTTTTCTCCCCTCCTTGGAGCACTGGCATCAGCCATAGGCCAGTCCAGGCCCTTCAGAGATAGAGGTGGTGCATTCGAAGAAGTGTGCTAGTACTAAAGAATTTCAGATTATTGTCTGCTGAATGCCTGCAGTGTGTCTTACCGTGGGTGAAGCTGTTCCCTAAAAGCGTTTTTTTTTTCATGTGACACTGGCAAAGACTACTGGAGGATATTTTTGACCATAGCATGGGAGCTTGGACAACTTTTTACGAACTTCTGTGAGTTTTCTTTTTAGCATGTGCCCTTTTATTGTAGGGATCTAGACCACTTCTGATGTTCTTAAGCTCTCCTGCTTTTGTCTCACTCTAATGAAGCTGTCTAGCTTGGTGAGGTGTAGTGCCTGCACTCTGCTATATATAAAATGACCTTACGGGGCCTGGGAAAACTGAGATAGGTAGTCAGTGATTCCTATCCTGAATGCCTATGACCTGATTTTCTATGAATGTGGCAATTATTACCATCTGTATGTTCCAATTTTAAGCAATTGCCAGGATATCCTAGGTGAAGAGATTTCAGTGGATATTTGGCTATGGCTGTTTCGTGCACTGCTTGCACCACAGGCAGCAGGAGAAGGAAAAGAGGGCAGTGGCACCTTGATGAGGACACCAGATTCAGCTACAACCCAAGAGGAGAATCTCCTTTACAACAACTTGTTACACTGAGCGGTGAAAATGGACAAGAAGGTCTATGTCAAGAAGAGCTAAAACATCAGGAGATGCTCAGAGTGGACGGAGTGAAGGTTTATATCTTCTTATTTAGGAAGTTTTTCTGCCTGTTGCATATTGAATATTTATCTTACGCTTTGTAGGGTTTCCTGCTTCACCTTTCTTTTCAATACTTTGCATTACCAAGAAGGACAAAGGAAATTAATTTTACCAAGTTTGAACACTATTTTATTTGGGCTTTCCAAATACTGCAGCTATTGTTTCTGACCCACAGTGCTCAGGAACAGGAATGTCTGAAACGAGGAAATTTTGCCCACTCGCAGATGCTAGTTTTTGCTTACTCAGAAGTTTGTGGGAAGAGGCAAGCAAAGATGTACTTTACTTTGCAAGGAGGATGGTAACAAACAGCACAGACATTCACCCTTCTGTGTCTGAAAATTCATTTCCCATAGTTTAGCATCAACTTTTTGTGGTTCAAATGCTGCTGGATTGCTGATTCTCTTCTCTACCTGCAGATGCAGCACATCAAGTGCTGACAGTAAGCTGTACCAACGCTGATATTCAGTGGATAGAGCCTGAAAGCTGGCCAGAAGTGTTCCAGTCATGTGTGCCTCCCTTTCCATCATTTCCTTCCTAGTCAAAGCAGTTCTGAGTCTGATCAGGAGAGATGTCCACCCACGTCTGCATGACTTAGGCTGTTGGTGTTTATTAGCACCCCGTAACACAAGTCTAGCCTATGAAGCATGAATTTCCTATAAAAAAAAAATTATTCAGCACTTGATGGGCTCGTCTAAGGCTACGCTTCATGTTAGCAAGCTTTTTTCCTATCTCTGGTTTGGTTTTGGGTTTTTGTTGTTGTTTTGTTTTGGGTTGGTTTTTTTATTACTATATTATTTTATTTTTTTTTTTTATTATTATCAGTCAGGGAATGTGAGGCAATTGAAAAGTACTTTTGTCCAGTGCTTGTCTCTAAATAATGCAGTCCTGTGTCCAAGGAATGGATAGATGTGTAGAGTCATAAAAGTGAAAAAACTGATTGCCTTGTATTTATAGCCTTTCACTTCTTTGTATAATAACACTTTAAACTTTCTTCCATTGTGTGTATTTGTGCCCCTAACAGGCACTCTGGCAAGTATTTTATTTACCTCAACTTCTCAGCCTTCAACTACTACAAGAGGAACATTTTCCTCCACTCCATCACCTTGATGTGATACGGAATTGTAAAATAATATGTGAGAGATGAAAAAATACCTCTTACCTCATCTGGTCTGTCATACTAGCTAAGTATTTTTCCAATGAATTTCCAGTCTAATTTTAAGCAGCAGAAACTCGAATATGGTTTAATATATCCCACTGATTTCTCAAACAACCACCCCCAACTATATGGAAATAATTCTTTACAACTTTTGATGGTGATCAGCTTTTGTGTACATGGCCCCATGCTCATGAGCAAAAGGAACAGCAGGTATTGCTGTCTTGCCGTCTTGCCAGAGCACAAAGATAGTTCTCAACTATGTTTAAGACATATGGAGAGTGCAATAATAATTAAGCAAGGATTTTCTTCTGTGAACCCCAAGCCAGCATCAGGGATTGTACTTCAGAGTCACATTATTACAGCAGTAGGTGATCTATTGCCAACTACCTAACTACAAAGAAAACTTGATGCAGCTAGGAAGTGCCCACTAGACACCAACGCTTCCATGTAGTGCTTCATCTTTTTTAAACAAGGGATAAATGCATTTCTTTAAGTTCTCACTGACGGACTTTCCTTGCCATAATTCTGGTGTGATGTGGCTCCTGATAAAAAATATTATGTGGGGATTCAGCTCCCAGAATACTCGTATTTTCTGAGATGGGGTGAAGGTTGAGGGCAACTTGCAGAATTCTGGTGCATCCAAACCGTAGCTTGTGCTCCTGCTGCTCCCTTCACTGGCGGTTGCTTCCAGCGTAGCACGCCCTGGCACAGTGGGTCATGGTACGAGGATACACTCACTGTTGCTAACTCAGCTTCAGAGACAGAGATGGATAGGAAGCGATCTTCCTGTCTGAAAGAGAATCTGTTGAGGTTTTTCCTAGCCTCAATGAGGATGAAAAGATGAAAACCTGGAGGGGAGAGGAATCCACTTGAAAGAAAAACAAAACAAAACAAAAATTGGACTAGGCCATTTGTAAATTTTTGTTCCAGATATTTAGGCTTTGTTCCTATAAATGAACTACTTTAAAGAATAGTTATTTTGGTCTCCAAAAAGCAGCTATATCTTCTATGAAAGATAAGTTCAAACTGGCACATATTAATAATTAAAATCTCATAATTTCAAATCATAGAGGACAGTCCAGTACTCTGCAATCTAACACTTTCCAATAAACAAAAAAATCAGAGGAACATTCCTGATTAGAAATACTCAGTAGTGCTGCACAAAGGTTTCTGAGCCCATTGTTTCACAAATGTGTCTGCTGTTGTAACTAGGAGAGCCCCTGGGAGAAGCAGTCCCTCTCTTCCATCCCCAGCTCCTCACTCCCGTGCTGTGGCCGTCCTTTCCACTGGGGCCGTGCAGCTTAGGCGAGGAAGAGGTTGCTCCGGTGTAAGGTTAAGGAGCATTGGGCGCTGGATGAAGTTATTGGTGTGCTGATGAACTGCACCGCCAGCTGCTGCTGCAGAGAGACATATTGCTTTTTCCCTGCTCCCCATCCCACTGGTCCCTTGCACCGGCACAGAAAAATTTGTTGATCTTGTGGCATGCCAGCAAAGCAACTACTAAAATAATGGGGACTATTTTCCTGCTGGTGTGACCAGCCTGTGAAACTGCAACCAGCTCAGCTACTGGAAACTTCTGAAAAAGCATCAAGCTCATAGGGGAACCAGGGCTTTAACTTGCTTATTGAAACCATTGTTAGGGCTCAAATGAGGTGACAAGAGCTCCCACAGCTTTGGCTATATTAAAGTCTTGCCCCTGCCAGCACATCTTGCAGCTCAGCACCAGCAGTGTCTCTGCTTGGGACACAGAGGCAGCACCACGGTGGGAATAGGTAGAAGGTGTAATCATGTGATGGATATGGGCAGGGAGCTGAGGAGATTGCTTGGAGAAACATGAGTAAATATGTGCCATTGAGAGGAGGGAGTGAGGGTCAAGAGTTTCAGCTTCTTGGGAGTGAGTTTTTAGGGGGGTGTTCTCATTTCATCTGGAACAGTTAACTTTCTTCATAGAAGCTAATAAGGGGCTGTTGTGGATTTGTGCTGAGGAGAAGGCTGATAACATACTGATATTTATGGGTGCTACAAGGACGGTCAAGGACTTTTCAGCTTCTCTGCTGTGTCAGTGTCTGCAGGTGCAAGAGAAGCTGGGAGGGAGCACAGCCCGAAGTACTAGCCTAGGATTCAATTTTGGGTTTAGGATTGAGACCCAAACTGGCCAATGAATATTTCATATCATGCACGTCATGCCCAGTATATAGAGAAGGCTCTGTCTAGAAGTTATCTCTCTCTTTCTGGGTTGCTTCTCTCTCAGAGTTATCTCATTCTCTCAGGCAGCTCTCAGTCTCTCAGATGCTCAGACTCTTATCTCCCTTCCAGGATTGTGGTTTTGGGACTCTCTTTCTGCTCTGGGATCATTAGCCAGGAATAGGCTGAACCTTGGTCATTGGGTGGTTAGCAGTTGCAGAGTGTATCACTCAGTTGTATATTTGTATGTATTACTATTAATATATTTATTATTATTTTCAATTTAATTTCAGTTCAGGTATTAAATTGTTCTTATCTCAACCTGTAAGTCTCTTTTCCCTTTACCCCTTTAATTCTTTCCCCTATTCCTGGGAGGGGAAGCGAGTGGCTGTGTGGTGTTTGGCTGCCAGCCAGGTTTAGACAACAACAGGAGGGTAGAAATAAGGGGACAGAGACATCAGTCCTGGAAAAGAGAGAAATTGGAAGAGCCCCCTATTACATCTGCTTCACATTCTTCCTCCCACCACCAAGACCCTTGTCCTGGGTTAAGCTGAGCAGTTTAGTTATTGAATTGTTCTTATCTCAGCCTGCGAGTCCTTTCTTCCCTTTACCTCCTTAATTCTCTCCCCCATCCTCGGGTGGGGGGATTGAGTGAACTGGTGTGTGGGTTGGCCCCCAGGCAAGGATAAACCCATCACAAGCCCCCCAGCTCTCAGGTTCCCAGGCGATGGGGTGTACACCCCTGCCAGGAGCCCCACACCCTCCAGCAGAAGCCCAGCACAGCTTTGTGGGGAGTCTGGGTCCTGGTCCTGCACCAGCACTGACCCACCAGATCTGCTCTGGCCAGATGCAGGTTTGCACCTTGAATGTTCTGTGCAGAGAGGCAGGAATGAACCCTTGAAGGGCTGTTTGTGAGAGGATGGAGAGGAAGGAGCAGCCTAAAGTTGAGTACCTGTGTCAGCACTATGGGCTGTGTAGGATGAAAGTGCAGTTTTCTTAAAGTTTTCATGGCCTAAGGCCCAGACAGAAATGTTTTCACTCACCTTCACAGAAGTGAGAAATTAGAGTTGATGCTAAATATTGGGGGGGAAGGAAGGATGCATTGGAGAACAGTACTTTCTTTAGCTTTCTCAACTCAGATGTGTGATAGCATCTTGTACTATGTGTATTCATACAATATTTGGGGTTTTCCTGTCTATTTTGGCATGAAGTACATATAACTCATCATGTCCTATGGCCCAAAATATGTTTTTACTGTGAGATGCAACAGCATAAGTAGCACTAGAGAGATCCATGATTTTGTCTCATTAATCTTTCAAGGCAAACGTGTTTCTTTGGGTTTCCCAGCTGCCAAAATTCCAGTCTTGGGCTGAGATTTGAAAGATAGACTATACACTTTTTCATTTGTTTATCAGCACCTTATCTTTTTTCTTTAAGTGTGTGACAAACAAATTTTTCCACTGGTGACATTTGTTCAATCTGGTTGTCTTCAGTGGACTCTCATGGCAAAGAAAAAATTGAGGTATTTAATCAATGGATTTTCAAACACTATGAGATGAGATGAGATGATGAGATGAGATGAGGTGAGGTGAGGTGAGGTGAGGTGAGATGATTTGCTTCATAGTCACACAGCAGACAAGAAGATGTCTCTCTTTTGTCCTACCTTGGTACTGTCTCAGCTAGACAATACTACCAAATGTATTTTTGATAACCAATTAAAAGCAGGTTCAGCCCTTTCTCCCTCTGATAAATTCATTACTGAAGACAAAATAAAAGTTATCACCAGAAGGAAAAAAATAGTACTACTGAGTCAGCAGATTGATTAATATTGTGCCTTCTTGACTGTAACACCTTTGCAAAATGGAGCCCAGCTCCATCAAAGCAAAAAATAAAATAAGAAAATGAAACACCAGAAGATGCATTTAGCTCCTCTTGCTCACTTCATATGCTAGTTGGTTTTGTATATGTCTGCCTTAATTTGTCTACTTAAAAAAAAAAAAAACATCCAAGTGTGTTCATATAAGAGTTGACCCTAATTTATATTGATTTAGAAACAGTTCATTTTAAATGGTGCAATCTTGAACTTCTGAATAACCTGAGAAATAATCACTTTCACTGTTTCTTGGAAGGAAAAAAATTACCCGTCTTCTTTCCTTTTTTTTGTGTCCTCTTTGTTCCCCTCCCTTCTGTTAAATGTGCATCCCCAAGCATGAAAAAAAGCCATCTCTGGCAAGAATTTTAATAGCTGTTGTTAGCAGTTCTGGCACTAATTAATAATTTCAAAGGCTTCTCTGCTTCCCTGTCAGTGTCTGAGCAGGGAGTGGAAGCAGCTGCCTCTTTCTGCAGCCCCACTGGAGAGAGACAATATAGCAGTGCTGGGCTGCGTCTGCACAGACCAAAGCAGACAGACACCAGCTTGTTCCATCCTAACTGAAGCACAACCCCAGTTCCAGTCCAGGAGCTATACATCCTGTGGTGTAAAACACTGTACTATATGCTCCCATACGCAGTACTGAGCCATCTGTAACACTTTGGGATTGCAGACAGTACTTCCTGTATGTTGATACTGCATTGCAACAGTATAGATATACCAAAGGAGATACTGAGACTAACTGTACCTACGCTGCTTCCCTAAAAGTCAGGGCTGGGTGGTGAGCTAAAGCCTGACATATTCCCTGACTCTTGCATGCCCACATGCTCTGCCACTCAGCACCTCCTGGTGCCTCTGTGTCAGGCAATGCAGGTACCCTTCTGGAAAGAGACCCATGAGGATGTGATCTGGCTGCCGGCATGAGGCTGGCTGGTGAGCAATGCTGTGCTCAGCCCATTGCCCGTGCAAGTAGCTCTCTGAGCTAGTGCAAAGGCGTATTCCCAAGTCTGAGTTTTCTCATGTGAGCACAGGATTTGAAGGGAAATTTGAACTTGAGGCTAGTTTTGGACCTTTATCTTAAATACCCTGCAGATGTACCTACTGAGACAAAAAGGGTCAATCAATCACTGTGAGCAAAACACAACTCCTCAGAAGAAAATTAGTAAAAAATGGTTACTAGAAAGATGTGCTAAAGAGTGTAAGCTTACAAACTACGGTAAGCATTGAATATCGCATTTGTAGATCAATTGTAGTGTAGAAGAGGAAAAAATAAGGTTATTCGTGTGTCAAAAAGCATAACCTACTAGGAAGAACTCAATGAATAAAAAATTTAATTTTCAATGAATAAAAAATTTAATTTTCTCCCTTAATATAAATCCAAGCTTAAACCAGACATGATGCAGTACTATCCCTCTAGTATATGTCTCATGGAGACATATTCCAGATTTGACATATTTGCCACAATCATTTTGCTCTGTAGGATCCTGTGATCAACTGTTTGTGGCTTTAACATTACTTAGGGCAGCAGGAAGAAAATGACACTGTAGCCTTTTGTTTGAGACTCCAGGAAACAAAACTTTAGGAAAGTAGAGTCATTATAATGCTGATGCTAAGGTTGAGTTTACTTTATCTGAAAATCTATTATACAAATATTATTTGAGTTAAATTCTATTGGCTTTCTTTCCTTCCCCCACTCCTACCAGCATTAGGCTTACTCTGTAAGCTAAAAAGGTAACCAGCTATGCCTGCATACAGACACAACAAATAGAATTGTCTCAAGAAAACATACCTGTGTAAAGTATTTAAAATGCAGACTTTTAAATTATTTTAAGATAGTTTGGATCAAAAGAAGTCTTAAGACCATATTTTTGTCTACATAACATGTAGACAAAATGCATGTGTATATGACATACAAATTTATTAAATGAGATGTTAAATTCTCCTCTTCCCTGTATTGTCTGTTGCCTGCAATTTTTTGTGTAATAACATTAAGTCTAGTGTCCCAAAACTGAAACAAGAGCTTCACTGCTTCACTTCACTTTAGAAGGTGTTGATACATCTGTCTACAATGTTTATGTACTGGCTAGTGCTATGCATCACTCAGGTAGAGCTGGTAGATACAGGTTTACCAGTCTCAGCTGTATGCCATCCATGAACTCCTCACCACTGGGTCTTCCTCTAAACTTCTGAGTAGCTCCAGACCGTAATCTGCCACTGTAACTAAAACAAAATAAATGGGTCTACTACCAGTAAGTTTCATTCGTCCATCTAAATATCGACACATATTGACTCAGTGTGCCGGCTGGACAATATTCAGCTTTTGATCCGAGGTAGATTTCCATTTGCAGTCTCAATAAAGCTAAAACAGGAGCTTTCTCTTTTACCTTTCCCATTGGAAAAGTTAACTACTCAGCCCTCCTCTGGACGGCAGAGAGCTACAGAAATGCTGCATAAAAGAAAGCTCTATGAACATAGAACTGTTGTGCATAAAACTAAACAGTAAAATGTCCCTAAAATGATTTGAATTACTAAAATCAGGAACCACAAAGTTAGGAAGTGCCAATTGTCTAGTTTATATCTGATTATTCTCTGTTACATAGTTGTCTGCAGGACAAGTAAAACCTATTAATATAATGTGGATTATGTACTTAAATATGCTTCAGTATTTATGGGTTGTCTCAGCTCACTCCAAACCCAGGGCAGGCTGTTATCACATGGACAGGCAGTATAAGTATGATGTGGGGTTCAGTGTGAGCTCAAGCCAACGTGACAGCTGAGTCAGGGTATAACAAACTATTTATCTGACTGGGATGGGCCTTGAGTAAGTGATTCGTCACTCTCCACCACCTGTTCTAGCCATTGGATTAGCTGTTAAATTAACCACTAATTTCTGTTTCATTAATCCTACAAGTGAAAATGCCAACATGCTTAACAGAGAGGCAAATTTTAAGGGGTTTGATGCTAACGGAAGTTCTTTTAAACCATAAGGTAGAGACATGAACCTTTGACTGAGTAACAACACTTTGGCCCTAGGTCAGTCTGATTCCACTTGTTATATACTGATGTAAATTGGAAGAAACTTAGCTAGTGCTAAAAAACCCACGCTAGCATAAGCTGGTCTGAGAACAGACTTGGACCTTGTGGGACTGGGATGGAGGTGAGTGCTTTTGACAGACTGTTCAATAGCTTACCCAGATCATCTCTGAGATGTATATGGACAATTGAACTGGTTGAACACGGATGTGAGAAGGAAACTTCACAGGTTTCAGCTTTGTTTGCGTGGGTTGAAAGTGATACTTTGGGGTGCATCCACTGCTTATAACTGCTCAGCTGTAGATCTGAATGAAGGCTGGAGAAACAAAAAGCTGCCTATGCAGAAAAACCACTTGGCTTGATGCCCTCTCTTCAGTGTTTACCCAGGCTGCAGACTGTTTTAGCAAAAGAAATCAAAGAATAAATATGCTCTAAGGTCTAAATATTCTCTCAACTATGTAAAATCCAAAATAGGGGCTGGGAAGGGCAGCTGCTCATTTGCATTCCTGGCATCCAGTGCTAACGACTGGAAGAAACTTTAGGAAATGCTGGATTTGAGATGCATTAATATTTAAAGGAAAACCACATATAACAGAACAGCACTCTCTAAAATTTGTAATTGTTTTTGCACTTTCTGTGCTCTTTAGACACATAGTTGAGATGCCTTCATATCAGACTTTTTTTTATAGCATGTGTGTTTGGTTTTATTACTATACTGAGCTCTCCAGAGACTCTTTTCTAGGCTGAGCTCTTCTCTCCCACATGTCCTCCCACAGCTTCCTTGGGACATCTCTCCTGCAAGGCTGGATCTTCCAGGGTTATCCTCTCTCAGACACAGGTGACTTGCCCTAGATGTTGCTCTCTCATTTTATTTCCCAGGAACGGATGACTGTTCCTCTCTCCTTTCTTCTTAAAAATTGGTGAAAAAATGTAAATTACAAGGGTTTCCTTGCAGTAAAACCTACCTGTCAAACTTTCTACTGAAGCAATTTTCCTTTTCAGATTTACAAAGCTTCTGAACGCATCTGGGCTGTAAACACCAATACCCGGAAACCATTTGTTTTTACTAGAGGATGTTTAGTTTGGGGGACTGAGCACAGAACTGGAAGTATGAGTTTATAAGCTTTCCCCATCTCTGCCTGTGATGATTTCTAAGCATATTTTGCCCTAACAGGACTTGCTAATGTTTAAAATATCTTGCTAATGTTTATAACATCTTCCAGCATTCAGACAGGTAGAAAACAGTGGTACTCAGCTCATTTTTTAGACTGGTCCCCGGTTGTATCACTGAAAACAATGGAAAGATGAACAGCTTTTTGGTTGTGTTGACAAAAGAGAGACAGTGCCACATTTATACAAATGGTTTTGCTTTAACAGCTGGTCCACATCACAAACTACAATCCTTCCTGTACTCCTCAGTAGGGCGACAAGTTAGAAATTCTCATTCTCTGCTGCTTTAGTAGAAAGCAAGAGGCTCTGATCTTGTGTTATGAAATTATTACTCTCATTTTCTATACTGAAGTGCTTTTGAGGTACAATGAAAAACCCACAGCAAAATTGTGCTTTTATTTCCCCCCCATTTGTGTGCCTGTTGTCAGCACCTGGATCTGTATAAACTAGGTGTTTGAATTATCACCTGATGCAGCTCTGCTTGTGTGTAGTTCCTTTCCTGTGTTGCTTTTGCGGTGGTGTTTCTTTGGCCCTCTTTCCTCCAGCAAGCCTCTGACTCTCGTAGCAAAATCAAGGACATGAAATTCCAGCCCACTTGAAGTTAATGGCAAAACAATCATTGAGTTTAACAGGGCTGTAATTTCAGCACCTAACACCACAAAGCAGCCTTCAGTACAATTGATTTCCTGAATTGCATTCACTGAATATATGGTTTATTCTAAGGGTTTCCCAATGTTGTTTGCTCAGAAACTACCTGCAGCAGCTTCTGGCTTCTCTTTCCTCCGTAACAGCAAATTTCACTGTTATATAATTTAACAAATGAATGTAAGGGTTTACCTGAATGAAGGATGGGATAATAATCTGTCTAAACTTACAATGGAAAACACAAAATCATCAGTACTATGGTCCCGTAGGATTTTGAACGCATTAGCCACTGACATTTCACAATCATAAAAAAATCCACCCCACACCCCAAAAACAAGGCACAGAACTGTCTTCCTCAGTAGAAGTGGGTTTTAGGACCAAGGAACTGAGTCAACACCAAGCTATAAATGCTTACCCACTGCTTCAGGCATCAGGACTGACCCTGCACTTGAACCTTTTTTTTTTTTTAGAAGTTTCATTGAACTTGAACTGGAATTGAATCAGGACAAGCTCAGTCTCAGCTGGCCCCACATCTGACCTCAGTAACAAATTTTGATGGTTTGATTTCCTCGGTGAAAATCAGATAGATGTATCTCAAGTTATTTTATCAGCGATACCTCAAGCTGGAGATGCTGTGGTTAGTCTGAAGACAGGAAGCTGACTTGCAGTTAGAGTGAGGGAGAATAGAGAAAATAAATATTTCTTTAGAACAAGAGTAGATGGGACCATTTTTGCATGTAGTGTGTGGGAAGGATGGCACAGGGACATGAGCAGCATGAGGCAGAGATGGCCTGACAATGGTGTTCAGGAGCATGTAGGACTGAGATGCACCTAAATGGATTCCCACCCACTGCTGTGGCCCTCGAGATCCTTCCCCTTACCCAAGAACTGAGAACACCTTATACAGTAGCACTGTCTTTCTTAGCAGTCTCATAATGGTACGTATTTAGCATGTTATTGCATAATTATGTATCATGACATGTAATTTCATATTGCAGTATGTAATGCTGCTTATTACATAGGACACAGTTATCCTGTGTAGTGTATAATTCAACTAAGTAGCAAGAAAATGCGGTTTAGAGCCTACAGTTTTTACATGGAATGTAAATTCATCCATATGAATCAGTAGTAAAATCAGCATGACATATATTCAGAGGAAAATGGGTTTGATAAACAAGGTCAGTAAAATTTTTGTCTGTACATGGTCAGAGTGGAACAAATATTGTTGTTTGGGTCTGTACAGTCAAAGGAGGAATCAGAAAATGAGCTGAGTAACCACTGAAAATCAATTAGCATCTTGGCTGAAAGCCTTAATGGAGTAAACACTGATTTTTTTTTCTGAATCATAAAATCACATGAAAGAGGAACATCTCACCTGATGTCCATGAAGCTGTCTAGACAAGAAATGTAATGTTGCTGTTAGAAATGCATATGCCCCTTCATTAAACTACTGCAAGTAAAACCCCACAATTTTGTAAGAAAACATCAAATAAAATTACAGTGTGATTTATCAACAGGCATTCTCTGTGTATCTTTGATTATATTTATTGCAAGCCTATTCTGATGAGCTGAGTTCCACTAATAATATTAGGGGAAACATCTATTTACTTGACTTGTGTTAGCAGTAATTTTTTAATTTGAGTTCCAGCTTCTCAGTTGAAGCTTTATCCAATGAAAATTAATAAAAGCACAAGAGGGGACCACTTCCCCACCTGGCAACACATTGTAGCTTTGTCTCACCCCCAGAAGACGTACAGCACAGGCATGTACAGACAGGGTGGTGTATGCCAATTGATTTTGTGGCTTATATGTATTAGAGACAAGGTTTTGTAATTTTGTTCTTTTAGTTCCAGACCAGCTTTCTAGAAAGCAGATCAGAAGTAACACACAGAATCACAGAATCA
>VZTO01009631.1:0-111434 GCA_013400615.1 Syrrhaptes paradoxus | reverse complement strand
TTGCACCCAGTGCATGCTTAACTACTTTCTTTTGAGATGAAACTCACTCCAGGAAGCATCTTAAAAGCAAACAGTTTGTCAATTCTAATATACTGGAACACTATACAGAACTTGCAAACTAAACCAAAACACTCCTGAACTAGGTGCGAGTGCAGCAGAAGTACTTTGGACTGTAAACGTTACTACGTCAAAGAAAAAATTCAGTGGGCATGCAAACGCCTACAGTCTACTTTACCTCTCGTTTTCTCCTTTCTTCCTGAGTTCGATGCAGGAGAGAAGCCTTTTCTTCCTGTAAGACACAAATAAAGATCCTATTGCATTTCCATTCTAAATCATTCAAATGTGTTGATGATATTTAATCTAAGCTTCACTTTGCGGATTGTTCATAATATGCAATACATAAAACACTGGAGAAAAGTAAGTGGTCATAATTTTACGCACTTACAAATACCTGTAATGCAGCCCTCTCAAAAGCTTAGTAACAGAAGGAAGCTATGTAAAAAGAAACAGGATAGGCAAACAGCAGCAAATTTATTGATCCCTGTCCAGGCTGATGTTCTCAGCATCCCAATCATCTCAGCAAACATCATCCATTTACAAACGGGGGAGATGAAACATAATAGGGACCCAATTCTGCCAGGTAGTACCAAATGTTTATTGAGTGTTATCCTTGCTTAGAGCATACACAAGTCGTTGGCCCAGGTGTGCACAGCAAGTTGGGGCATATTCAAGCTAATCACATACTGTTCCAAAGCTTTTGTCCAACTCGCAAAAAAGCATTAAGCTTTTATATTTACTTATCCTTTTCCTCAAAGCTTGTCCGGAAAAGATGTCAAAACAAACTTTATAACATGTTAGGAATTTTTTCTTTTAAAATTTTGAACTCTTCACCCAAATTAAGGCTACAAACTCAAACTTTCAGGACAGCCATCTCTCCAATATAGAAAAAAGAAAAGAAAATGAAAGTATTCAGGAGGCTTCTAAAGAACAATACCATTACAATAAAAATAACCTGTGCATGAGCTTTTAAACCACAATCTTACATCAGTACCCATAGATTACAAAATATAAGCAAAGCTTCATTTGTAAGAATCTCTTAATGGATGGTTCTGTGCAGATTTCAAGGAAATATACAAAATAATTCCTTTCTGATGCAGTGTTCAGCTCCCACTGCAGACAATAAAGAGCTGAAAGTACCCTGGCACCTTCCCAAATCCAATCTAAAACAGACAATAGATTTAAGGGAACTTTTTTTTTCTCCCTCTATGACAAATGTAACTACTTCCTTTGTCTCCCTATGCCCTTATTAGTCTAGAGAAGTTAAGAAATAAAACACTCTCAAGCTGAAAGCCTACTATATCTGAATACATAGAAATTAATCTGAAATTGCCAAACTAATGTTTATAAAATATTTAACAACATCTAAAACAGCTGTGCTGGAATATTTTCAATGTCTATATACCGATACAAAAACTGAGGGCAAAACTCTTCTTCATTTCTTTTTTGATTACACAGAAGAAGCAAGGTCATGATTCTCCTAGTTTCATTAGGATAGAAAATACTTCAACGCAGACCACCACGAAAGAATGAAAAAAGAAACACATAAATGCAAAAAAATGAATTTAAAATTGGGTTTATATTTCAGATCATTTAGTAGAGAAAGCATAAAGAAAAAAAAAAATCCCACAAGAAGGTTAACCATCTTTTCCTCTAAAGACAGTATTTATGGCCAAAGACACCACTAACTACAGCCATTGCCCTCTAAAGACAGGGTTTTGTCCATGTGTTAAACACAGTATAAACAAATTATAACAAAATCCATACATAAGACAATATATCTTCCCCTCAAGCAGTAGGAAAGGCTTTAGGTCTGCTTGGTAACATGAGACAAGAGATTCAGACCTCACACCCACAAAAAAGAATAAGTAATGTACTAAACTAAGAAATAACCAACAGATAGCTTAAATTTTCAGGACTTTTTCTAATAGATTACTTCTTTTTCACCAGCTGATACCCAATGCACTACAGAAGTTAATGAAATGTTCATATTTAGAAGTGATCAGAGTAACATCCCTTCAATGTGCTTAGAGAGTTTCATTCTGCAAGCAGCACCATGTAGAGAACATTTCTGCTTAGAAGCAATGTTGCTGAATTTGCCCTTCCACTTCAGAGTGAACTAAAAGAAAAAGCAAAAGAACACACAGAATAGGGAAGGGAAGACGAACTGCTAAGTCTGAGTAGAAAAGAGAATGGTACAAAAAGAAAAAAAACTAACACAGTAAATGCAAGGGATTAGTAGATAAAGGAAAATAAGTTGCCAGAGGGCTTATCAGAAACAAATAGTTTTGGGAAAGAGATGAAAATAATTATGAAATAATCTTCTTTGCCTACAAAAGGCATTCTAACCACACAGTCACCTCTGGAATCCTCCCTCCCTTGCCTCTTAATAATCAGTACAGGGAAAAAGACCTGAACTCAGCAGCTGTTGCTCTGTGGCTGGTTGTGAATGACAACGGTGACACGATAAGTGATGTACATTTGACAACTCCCATCTATAAGGTCACGTGACTGCTGACAGCTACAGCTGCTCCACCACCGCCTCCTGCCTACCTACAGCCAGAGCTACTCACAGTATGAGATAGTCTGACAGGAACTTCCAGAGATCACACCCAGCTCATTCCTACTCCCTATCTTCCTCGCCTCACTCTTGTGATGGTCATGATGTCTTCTTTCTTCACCTGCTAGAGAGGCAGATATCAAGTACCAAGTTACCTTTCAAGGTGGGCAGTCAGACATTTTAGGGGAAATGAAGCATCAGCTTGTCTTGATTCCTTGAACCCTAACCCAAAAGGAGCAAAAAGCCATTAACTGAATCAAATTCCTGACATTTTCTATGATGCAGTCTTCTTTCTTCAGGAGTTTGACGTCCAAAGTGCAGAACAGGGAATACACTGGCTGTGTTTGTCATGCAACATTTAGTGTATTACCAGCAGTCCCTTTCCTGTCTGTTCCTTCCTCCAACAGAAGATACTGGGAAAGACAACCAACCTCAGTGTCTAGCACACAAGCTATGGGACCATGAAAAGCCTGATTTGAGAAGTTTTCTTCACCAAATATGTGAGGCATGACACAAAGAAACAAGAAAGCAAAGAAACAGTATGTGACAGCAAAACACAATGTGACATGGATGATGACTCAAAGAGTAAGAAGGGGAAAGAGGGGAAAACAAGCAAGCAGATGGAGGACAGTAGACAAGGAGGAAAGCAGGTAAGTTTCTGACTACCAAAGAAATGTTAAGCAATACTTAAAATGTTAATTTATACATCAAGATAAAACCGCTATGTACCATATTATTCATCACAGCAAAGTTCAGTCACTGCTGTAACAGACCAATTGACAAGAACAGCCACATCTGGCAATATAACAATGCCAATGTCTGTGCTTCAAAAACTCCAATGAAATACATAATGAAAAAATAGAATTAAAACTGCTTTCTTGCCCTCATTTTGCTGAAGTGCACCATTTTGTTGCAAAAGTATGCTTACACAACTCCTAGCCTTTATATATCCTAGACAAAGACTGAATAACATAAACAAATATACAAATTATTATTATTTTTGTTCTGCATTTTGACACCCTGCATTGAGAGTGGTAATAAACTTTCAGCCGTCAGCCCAAAATTCAGGTTCACAAAAAAAAAGTCTACATAATTAAATGTTGTCATGGTTAAGTTTATATGTAGAGAAAACCATCTTCCAGATGAAGGTATTTTAAAGTGCTTAAAATATGCCTAGGAAGTGGCATTTGGCGAGGGAAAGCCTGGCCTCTCTGAAGTCAACGTGACAGTGCTTGTAAAAAAAAAAAAAATACATCTCCATATGTTAGCTCAAGTTTTACCTTAGGATGTAGAAAATTTGGAACCACCTTTATCATAGTAGCTATAAAGCCACACACAGTGGAACCAGGACTTGACTGGAGGCTCTAGAGGCCAAATGAAATACAAACAAGGTGCTTTTAAATTTACTCTCTGTTTGTCTGTATTTTAAGATGTATATTGAACACATCACTGTAGTTGAGTGACTTTTCTTTTTCTCAAAAACAAGCAGGAAAAAAATACCTATAAAAGCAAAAATTTCCCTTTTGAATGAGTAAAAAAGCACATAACTTAAATTAACAGTGTAATCACTGCTCTCAGCTAACTACAACTCCATCACTTGTACCTTCCTTTCAAATTAGAATTTTAAATGTCACCAAGAGGGAAAAAAACTGGTACTGGAACCAGGGCATGTTCTGTCAATTCCTACTTCAACTGGAGAATATTTACTTCATTTTTGACTGGTGCAATGCCATTGTTTATAGTCTAATGAACAGAGATGTCTTACGGTAAACAGAAGATGATTCAGATGAAAAGCTGCACAATCTAAATGCAGTTCTGTTATACAGTCTATTTAATAAATTTTGTAAGGGAATACACCAAAAACGCAAACTTCATGGGAATTTTAACATCATACAGCACAGTATTTTAGTTCAATTTTCTAACTGTACTGGCAAGCCTTAAAAGTTTCAGAGAATAAAACCTGCTTGCAGTGCACAGTAACTAAAGACTTATTTTTGCTCCCATTAAGATCAAAAAATGAAAACACTTGTTAGCTTCCCACACAATCACATCCAATGATAACATGAGGAATCAGTATTTTAGCAGTGAATTAAAGTGACCCTTACAAACCAGGCCACTTCCAAAAACCACTTTGCCCTTCCTCTTGTCGGTAGTTCTATACCCTTCAGTGCTTGGCTAACATTTGACTACACTGTCCAATCAGCAAGATCTAAACAAACCATTTCACTTCTTTTCCGTCAATAAATACAAGGGGATTCTGATACAGCAGTTAACTGCTACTCTGCCTGCACACGAGAAATTGACCGAACGTAAACTTGACAGAGAAAAGCTCAACCTGTGACCCGGCAACCCTGACTCACGCGGATGAAGCCTCCCCCCCAGTTCGCACTGATCGCCACTGGTGTAAGGCTGTTCCCCCCCAGCGAGGCGGGCCCACGCAAGGCTGTCCCCTTTGGCGAGCAATGACAAGAGGTCTCCGAGTCCTTCCCTCCTTCACCCCGGGAGCCCTGGAGACGAACAGCTCGGGAGGTGCTACCAGCCACAACAAACCGGATTGCTCGCAGGGGGGATGAGCTGAGGAGAGACATTTCCTCGCTTCCCACAATTCTTCCTACACTACGAGCCTGGGAGGGGGTGCGTGGCCGGATTTGGGGAGAAAAAAAGAAAAAAAAAACAAAACCCACAACACAGAGCCAAGGAGATCACAGATAAACACATCATCAAAAGGGGAGGATTTTTTCCCCTCTATTAAACCTTAGTCATAGCTGCTCCCATTTTCGAAGGAACAGCGTTAAAAACAACGATACAAGGAGGCAAGGCAGGCGGGGGACGAGGGAAACCGACACAGACACAAGCGCAGAGACAGACAGGCGCCGTTTCTTACCTTCCTACTCGCTCCTCCGAGAGACACCTTGGGCCTTGTTTTGAAATCCCCTTCAAAGCTAAACATGTTTACAGCTTATCCCATCTAGAGCGGCGTCCGGCCCCCCCCGAGCTGACCCCGCAAAGGGGGCGCCGGCCGGTCGGCAGGGGCGAGCGGAGGGGCCGCCGCCGGCCCCGGGGAAGCACAAACCCCCCCGGGCTGGCACCCTGCGGCCCGCCCGCCGCCCGCCCCCGCGGGGCTGCTCCCCTCACGGCGGCCCGGCTTCTCCCTCCCCCGCCGCCGCCTTCCCCGCCCCGCGGCCTTCACTTCCCCGGTCGCCCTCTTTCTGACCGGCGGCCGACGGCTGAGTGTAGTGGGAGGGAGGAGGAGAAGGGAGGGAGCGGAGGAGGGGGCTGACGGGGCTGCTTCACTTGCACTGGGGGAGCAGCCGGCTGCTGAAGGAAGATGGCCGCCGCCCGTAGCCTGCCGGGCGCGCTCCCGACGATCCGGCGCGGCGGCGCGCGCGCCTCCGGCAGCCGCAGGGGCCGCNAGGCCGCGACTCGGGCCGCGGCGGCCAGGACCGGGGCGGCGGGTCAAGGGCGGCGGGTCGGAGCCGCCTCTCCCCGGCCGCCCTCGCCACCAGGCCTCGCCGCCTGCCAGCCCCGCCGAGCCCTCACCGCCACCCGGGCATTCCTCCGCACTCCCCGGGCCTAACGACCGGGTTGTCCCCCTGCCCGCTGCCCTGCCCACTGTCCGGTTTGTCCCAGCTACAGTTGTGTCAATTAAAACTTCTTTCCCGTTGTAAATATGAGCTTTTTCCCCCTTCAGCCTGTGCACAGGGCTGCCTTCCTCAGCATCACTGTACTGTGACAGCATGCTTTACAGATATATATAAATATATATATAAATTCATCCTTTTTCCAGGTTATCCATGTGCTAGACACTAGCCCGGTGCAAAGGCTTCACGACCCGTCTGAAGACCGGGCACTGAACACCCATGTACGGGCTCTCAACCTTCCACAGACGTGAAAATCCACCTGAGAAAGCTCCTGGTGCGAGTGGGGTCTGCACGGGATCAGGGCCTCAGTGGAGAGTGGCGAGAGAAAACGCCGGCAACAGACCTGAATGGTGAAGCTACACCTGAGGCTCCTTTATTTTATATTTCTTAGCCCGTTCTCCATTTTTCAGTGTTGTGGTTACATCCTTACAGATAGAGAGGTGATCGGCCAACAGCAATAACAACAAGCAGTTATTCACTCCGCAGCTATGAGGTGCTAAATAAATATACGGGGCCAAATCCAGCTTTCATTTCCTTCAGTGGAGATTTGATTGAGCCCTTACTCGTGAATTCTCGCGCCAGTGTATCACAACAAACACATGGCAGGGATCCACACCAGGAGATGATGTGTGCGCTTCGCAGCTGTTCGTACCGACCACAATGCCATTTAACTATCGCCAAGCTGACTGACAAGTGAAATATTCGATGAGATTTCTTTGGTCTTGGATGATTCAGAAGAGTCTAAATTTTAAAATTTCAGACTTTTCAGACTCTTCAGAAGGGAGCAAGTGCTTGGCAAATGTGAACGTTAGCCCCACATTTCCCAAGATAACATAGTTTCAGTATAAGCAAGCCTGGCCTGCCATAAACACTGTTTATGGATGCAGTTGAGGTTTAGGGCATTGTGAAATACTATGTCAAATGTTCATTCATAGTTTCAACATGTTGCATTGCTGTTGTAATATCACAAGGTTCTATATAGCAATAGTAGGAAGGTTTTTTTCCAAGCATGACAGCATTCTTTCCAAGTGGACTTAAGCCTTGATAAACTTTGTAAGACCTGTACAGAAAAGGAATAGTCTAGGTGTCCCTAGCAGTTAATTCATTGATTTTCATTAGCACATTAGGTCATGAGTTCGTGCCAAATGTTTTATCAATAGCAAAGCCAATTTAGGGATTCAATCCCTCCTCACGTAAAAAGCCAAAGAAATTGAAACTTCAGAGAGCAGGCTTTCTATGAAGTAGGTTTTGGACGGGTACATGTTTGACAGGCTTCAGCTCCAATGTCAGGACACAAGATCCTCCGCTGACCCTGGCTGTTACCTTCTGAAGAAATAGTTGTTAAATGACATGTTTGTCCNACACAAGATCCTCCGCTGACCCTGACATGGGCCCGACTGGTTAATGTTTGTCTGAGAAGTCTCAATGATTTGTATGTGCCCCTAGAGGCCACTCTAGGTGTAATTTTATTAAATTAAAACTTATTTAACAAATAAACTGAGTGCTTGTATCTTGAATACAGTGAATTTATTGACTCATAAAAGAAACTGTAAATGTGTTTTAATTTTATATTTATTTTTTTAGGATAAAATATACATTTATATCACAGTGGAGAAAATATACAAGAGTCAGAAATATCAGTGTCACTTAGTCAAAAAGTCAGAGCAGAGACTGGTTTAATATTTTCAGGGAGCAGCAAGAGCAAGCTGCTCCATGAAGGAAGACGAGTGGGCGCTGAGTGTGACCCCAGCACAGGCTGTGCCCTCCAGAGGCAAGACACAATCCTACAACTTCCAAACACAGTGGGCAGAATCCAGCAATGGTTTCATAGAGGGCATCAACAGTCCCATGCAGTGCAAAGGGATGAGTCCGGAGGGTCCAGCCATGAGCAGAAGACAGTGCTACAGTGTAGATTCAAGGTCCATCCAGGTGTCAGGGCTGGAGGCAGGTTCGCCTGAGCTTGGATGACGGATGAGCAGCAGGATGAGTGAGTGGAGGTCCCAGCTGAAGCTGTTCAGGACAATTAAGTCCTGTCCGTGCATTCAGGGCCCTGACAAACATACACTCAAGGAATAATATTTTTGTATGCAAGCTGTGTTAACACCCACCTGCCTCTCCTGCTGCAATGAAGTTAGCCCCATACGCAGTTTCCCATCTTTTTCACCTCCTTCTTATTTAACATTCCACAGGATTTATTGCTTTCTCCTAATAATAATTCTCCACCTTTTGATTGTTCCTTTTTCCCTCTGCAGACATATATGTTGTAGCAAGGTGGATGTTGATCTCTTCTCCTAAGTAACAAAGTGATAGGACAAGAGGAAACAGCCTCAAGTTGCTCCAGAGGAGGTTTAGATTGGATATTAGGAAGAATCTCTTCACCAAAAGAGTTGTCAAGCATTGGAACAGGCTGCCCAGGGAAGTGGGTGAGTCACCATCCCTGGAGGTATTTAAAAGACAGGTAGATGTGGTGCTTAGGGACATGGTTTAGTGTTGGACTTGGCAGTGTTAGGTTTATGGTTGGAGTCAATGATCTTAAAGGTCTTTTCCGACCTAAATGATTCTGTGATTCTATGTGCACATTGCTTCCAGGTACAGCTGGACTGCAGAATTGTTTATCAAACTCTAGTCTGTTAAAAAGATGTCATTACTCAACATTTTCTTCATTCCCTACAATCAATACCAATCTTTTCTACTTCTTATTTAAAATCATATGTGTAGGGCCGTGTCGTCTGTTTATGGGAGAAACACCACTGACCACGCATTCAGATCCCAAGAAAATTAATTTACTTTACTTTCAGTATTTGTGTTAACAAACAAAGAGAGAAGGCTGTGAATATGAATGTCCTGGGGACTTAAAAACAGAGAATCCTAGAAATACAGGTATAGGACTGACCTCTAGTCCATCCCCATGCTCTAAGAAAAGAATCAATATGTACATATAAATTATTTCTAAATACCTGTATCTCTAAATATACATTGCTCTTAAGCACCTTTCACACATCAGTAGTCAGTATAGTTTTTGGTTAACGACTGCAAACTGCAAAGTTCAACAACGTGCCTAGCTTCTTGCAACAGAAAGTCATGGATTTTCTCCTAGCATCCAGTTTGTATTTCCTTCCTTCTGTTGTGCAAGTAAACTCTGAATCATAACATGTATGTCTAGTGCCCCAGTCTCAGTGTGGTTTACATCTCCTCTGAGATGTCCTGTAGGTTTGATAGTCTATGTTGCTTTTTGTTTACAACTGTGGGACAGAGAGGGAGACACCAGAGGAGATTGTGCCTGAGCAGAGGGTTAAATTCTGGCATTGGCATGGAGTGGGGGTAAGTGTTCAGAGACTGTGCAGATACCTTCTTTTTCTTGTAAATGCCCACCACAGAAATAAAAACAACACACACAAGTTAGTCACATTTGCTGAAAAAGAAATGGACAGGGACATGTGATTCAATCTGCATTAGAGTGAAACTTAGCTATAGATTCTCTCCTGGGCCTGCCTATTGGTACCGAAGGATAAGAAAAATGTTGTGGTTCATATCTGACTGTTGTAAGATGGTGCTCCCTGGTCTTCTTTTTCCTTTTTTTACTATGGGTGACTTGGAGCAAAGCCATCTTCTAAATGTAGCTTGTTGACACCTTGGTACTAGGCAGAAGAAAACCAGGAAAGATTTTTTGGGAAGCAATAATGTAAAAAAGAAAATAATTCCTTCCCAACAGTGGTGAAGATCTTGAGTTCATGATGTGCTGAGTGCTAAGGGTAACATTACTGAGGTGACTTACAAACTTTTAAAGTTATGGAGCTACTGGTACCTTACTGTAAGTAGACTAAGACACTGCCTCTGTCAGGAACAAATTTTATAGTTTTCGTAAACACTCTATATATTAAAAAAATCAATGGCATTTTAAAATAAAATAAATATTATGTATGCTGATTTTACCTTTTGAATGAGCACCATTTTACATCTACAGTCTTTTCTACTGTCAAACTAATCCCCAAACAATTTAACTTCTGATGCATTGTCCTTCTGGCCTCACTCTGTGCATATATTCCTTGTTTAGACAGGGTAAGCAATCAAGAGTATATTTGGCAATTGCTCAGTGCTGTAGGGTATGATGGCCAAATTGTCACCAGCTTGCCATTACTTTCCATTCCCTGTGCAATTATAATAAAGTGTTCTAAACTTTTATGCTGAACTCAGATGAAAATCTAAGATGCACTGAGAGCTTCTCATTAAGTGCTACATTACTTCCCAAGATGCAGAAACATTTTTTACAAGAGCACATAATAAATGAACAGTAAATAAGTTAGAAATGCTTTAATTTACAGGAGATGAGGCTTGAGATTAGTCCAAATGCTGTGATAGGCCAATATCTGATTTCTAGTAATGCTTTAGTAAGGTTTGCTATCATATGGACTGATGGTGGGAGGTAATTTATTTTTAAAAATTTATTTACTCTGGGTAAAACACTGAAAATTAAATCTGTTCTATCAGAGAAGATACTGGCAAGAGTGTAACATAAAAGGCACTTCACTTAAGCACTTCCTTTAGTTAAACCTGAGTGCCAACAGACACTGCCAAGGAATGAAGACATTTTATTTAAAATTACACTGGCAAGAGACCATCAAATTATCCTTAACATTTTCATTAAATTGAGATACAGATATAGTTAGGGTAGTAAATCTTTTCAATACAAGGAGTTTATTCCTGAGCCAAGGCCAGATTCAGCAGTAATTGTAGGAACTATTAAGACCTAAAGCCTCATCTACATTACCAAAACAACTGTTCAAGGCTTCAGCCCAGTTTTGAAAAATGGATGGGCTTCATCCTGTATTACAGAGCT
The DNA here is from genome assembly GCA_013400615.1 of Syrrhaptes paradoxus. Taxonomy (NCBI): domain Eukaryota; kingdom Metazoa; phylum Chordata; class Aves; order Pterocliformes; family Pteroclidae; genus Syrrhaptes; species Syrrhaptes paradoxus. Next base: position 100,339 of record VZTO01009631.1, on the reverse strand, counting down.
AATCAGATCAGTGAACTACAGGGGTGCATTTGGATTCCAGTCTGGAGTGATTATTCCATGTTTTGTTGGCTTGGTTCAATGAGATTTTGGGGATTTCCATTAGAAATCTGTGAATAACTGTAGGCTGTCTGCGGTCCATGCTCCAAGGCTCTAAAGCAGTGAAACGCGCTACCTTTCCTAATATCGACACCTTATTCCTCTATAGAAATGTTCACCTAAAGAGACTAAGGAACCTTACATTCATAGTTTCTAAGACAAAAAAATTATTACCCGATGGTCTCAGCTCCTTTAGAAGATCTACATAGCAAATTCCCCCCCCCCCAGAGATTCCTACCTTTAATTCACAGCTTCTGTTTGAACAAGATCATTTATTTTAGGCATCCAGTCTTCCGAGGAGTGTGGGGGTAAGGGCTTATTATAGTTTTATAGCTATAACTGTGAGACATTATTATGTTACTTGGCCAATGTTCATTAATCATTAATCCTAGTTTGTTTTCTTGGCTTAAAAATTATAAACATATTTAATTTCAATACTCATGCTGCAAAGATGTTCAGCTAAGTAGTAACGTAAAGATTAGGATGTTCTTTTCCAAGTCTGCCTAAAAACTTAAGTATCCATTTATTTTAACATTCAGGATCCTTAGATGTCTTTGAAAGCCCAATTGCAGACAATAATTGCCCTCAAGAGAGCACAAATATAACTTCATAGTTACCTTGTTATCTTTGGCTCACCTTTAGTATACCTGGAAGCTTTCGCTATATATAAGCATTATAAAAGTTTCCATTCCAAGCAAATTCCAACATGCTGATTTTATGCTGACAGAAACATATGTGCTGTGGGCCAGTACACATCTAGCTGTTGTTAGAACATGTTCCGCTTCATTTCCTATTTAAATTGGTTGGAGTATTTTCACCTTCCCTTGGTGCCCATGTAAACAAGAGCCTTATCAAAGTGAAATCTTTCATGGGGTTTGAGGAAAACCAGACTGGATTATTTCTTTGGTTTAGGTGACCTGAACTTCCTTGTGATCCAGAAAACGTACATACACGCACGCTTGTATGTGTGTGTATATATGGATATATGGAAGTGTTTTCTTGCTGAAGTTCTCAGGAGAATTTAAAGAGGTCCTTCATAACAAATTACTCACAATTAAAAATGTTAAAGGTCTTGAATGTCTGAAGAAGAAGATCCCAGTACATCCCAACCTATGTTCATTGAGTAGGAACATTCAGGTGGGTTGTTTGGTGTACAGGGCTTGGGCTCTGGTAACAGTGAAAAAAATTAATAAAAACACAGGCCAATGTCATGCCCTCTTCCAATTTAAATCCATTACCCCTTGTCTTGTCACTGCATGCCCTTGTAAAAAGCCCCTCCCCACCTTTCCTGTAGCCCCCTTCAGGTACTGGAAGGCCGCTATATAGTCCCCCCACAGCCTTCTCTTCTCCAGGCTGAACAACCCCAACTCTCTCAGCCTGTCCTCATAGAGGAGGTGCTCCAGGCCTCTGGTCATCTTTGTGGCCCTCTTCTGGACCTACTCCAACAGCTCAATGGCCTTCTTGCATTGGGGGGAAGTTGAGCATGAGTCAGCAATGTAGCCTTGCAGCAAAGAAATTGAACCACATAACAGGCTATATTAACTAGAGCATAGCCAGCAGGCTAATTAAGGTGACTCTTCCCTTTGTTTGGCACTTACAAGACTGCATCTGGAGAGCTGCATGCAGTTTTGAGCTCCTCAGGGCAAAAAAGACATTGATATACTGGAGCAAATCCATCAGAGGATCAACAAGATGATGAGGGGCTGGGCTGTATGATACAAAGAGAGGCTGAAAGAATTGGGTTTGTTTGGCCTTGAGACAAGAAGCTGAAGGAAAGTCCTTACTGCAGTTTCTAACTGTCTAATGGGAGTGTATTGAGAAGGTGGAACCAGACTCCTCTTGACACAACAGATGCAAGTTGCAACCAAGAGGCAATGGACACAAGTTTCAACAAGGGAAATTAGGGTATTTTCAACTAGATATTAGGAAGAAAATTTTCATGGTAGGGATGATCATGGTAGGGATGATAGATACCTTGTGAAACCTCCATCCTTGAGGATATTCAACCATACACTGCACAGGGTACTGAGCAAGCTGTTGCCCTGCTTTGCGCAGAGGGTTTGGACTCAGTCCACAGGTCCTTTCCAACCTCAGCTGTTCTCTGCTTCTGTGATTCAGTTCACCTAACTAATAGCTATAGTGTGGCCATTTACCTCTGAGCTGGTTGCTCTGGATTCCCTTTGACATCAGTGTTGTGACTCATCCGGCGTTGACAGTAAGATGAGCCATACCAGCCCATGCTCAGTGTTGTTGCTCAATTGCTGAGACAGAGTGGAGTCCTTTCAGAGCCACAAAGACTGTCATACCAGTCCCACACTCTTTGCTTCTCTTTCACGTTTGTAAAACAGAGATACCCTACCTCAGTATTTTTTGGAGGAATACATTTGTTAATATTTGAGCCTCACTCAGAGACTGTGGTGTTGGCTGCTGTATATGGAAAGAGAAAAAAGAAATAAAATCTTCCAGATGATGACAGCACTGTGGCTCCCTCCTCTCCTAAGCAAAGCCAACAATAATTTTTAAAAAGCCTTTTATCTTCAAATGTATTTCAGAGCCACTTCAGAGTGAGAAGAGCTTCTTAACATATGAACTTTCAAATGGCTGGGTTGAAGAAAATATGGAGCTTTCCTTTAAACAATTAGAGACCACTTTGCTAATCAATTTTTGTCAGGCGCCTAGAAACATTTTTCATTATCAGATTCCAAATTGTCGTGAACAATATGAACTAATGACCTTTTATCAGTCCAGTTTGGGGCACTCTGATACATCCCTGCTCAAATTAAATAAATCACAAGCCTTAATTAACAAAGACTGGCATGGCTGCAAAAGCAATGAATTAGTTTGTACGCTATCTGAGAGATCACAAACGCACAGTAGTTACAATTAATGGATTTAATTTTAAATGCTGGGGCTCTTGCATGAAAGTGCCTGAGAAGTCCATCCTGGCATTGTTATTGCTCTTTAATTATAATTAATGTACCTGGGAAAGATGTCAGCAGTGTAGATTTTAATACAGGTGCTAGTCTCCCTTAAGAGCTCATAGTCCTTGCTTGAAACAGTCAATGATATGCAACAAGGTTTTGATGAAATCCAAATTTATTAGGGTTATTAAAAGTCATTTATTATTTGGCACTGTAGAGATGTAATCTGGTACTATTTTTTTTAATAGACGGCTTTATATATTTAAGTTTGAGAACTGAGGTTTATTTTTAGTTTAAAATACTTCTGTTCCTTTTGGCCCCCTTCTGCCATTCCTGTTTCTTGCAGATTTCTCTTTTTTTCCCTCCTTAGGCTGAGCTGTTATCTTCCGAGCAGATATATCCAGCTGTTTTCCATGCTTCTTTCCAGCTTCAAGAGAGATCTTCACTGCTCTACTATCACTGTTCTTGTGTGAAGCAGCTCCCAGGAGGTTCAACCAGCAATGAACAGTTAGTCAATTCTAAAAACTAAAGTCAGCTAACATCAACGGAAGATAAATCTGTCTTCTGTAAAATGACATCAAGCGCACTGGCACAATGAGATCTTGCGTATGAGCTTGTTGTTCATTGTAATGAAGTTATTTTTAGAAACTGCTGTGATAAAGTTTGATCTTTCTTCCTGACTCTGCACCAGACTGATGTATTTTCTGGGTAAAGCTCCTGTCTCTCCACTCAAGCAAACCAAACCCAATGTGATGCAAAAAAATAGACAGCCTTTGATATGTATTTGTTGGCCCTGCACTGTCCACTATCTATCTAGCACACAAGACTGAAAAGGGAACCAAATTTTACAGATATGTTTAACCTTTGAACTCAAGAAAAACTGTTTACTTAGTTTCTGTCTATTGCTGTTAGAAAGAGAGTTTTGCAGAGCAGTCTCATGCTGTACTTAATATGCTAGCGATATGTCACTGCTGAACATTAATTTACTAAATAAAGTGTCTCTGGTAACAATTGCCCAAGACATGACATCTTTTGTAGCTTGTATTTTGGTTTTAAGAACATTAATCTCAAGAAGTTCAATCACAAGGCCTGATGGAAAGTAACATTTTCCACAGAGTAACCCTGGTATCCAGAAAAAAAATTATAGCTGAGTGAATACAGAGAAAGTATAATTATATTCAAAGAGCAGTTATTGCTGTACTTGCATTAACCTTGCAAGTCTCATGCCTAAAATGTCTATATAATGTATTTAACCTTGCATTTGGTAATGAAATACGATGAGCAGATCACTGTAGCAAAGTGCGGAAGATGATCAGGAAACACTCACCAACCTGCAGTGCTAGAGCGTGCGTGATCAAATGCTGCCGTAGGGAAACAAGAAGTATGGCTGTTAAAACATACAGTGTGACAGATAAGGAAAAAACAAGGCAAGAGGGAGGAATGGCAAGAATTCAAGTTATTTTGATCATGGTAGATCACTTGAGACTTCCTAAAATTGGAGTTTCGTTGTTTTTTAAAAAGTAGTAAAACGTAGCCATTGCTTTTGAGAGTTTGGGTCTAGTAGACACGAGAGTGAGGGAAGGCTGAAAGTGTTTGTTACCCTGAAGAGACAAGGCAGAGACTGAATGGGTTGCCCAAGATCAGGTAAGAAAATGCTAGCAGAGATCAGAAGAATTCGGTGTGTCCTCTTTTCTGTGAATGGGCTGCGCTGCAAAGGTTTACTTTAGCCTATAAATCAGAAAATGTTATCAGTAGTTTTGCAATGAGGTTATCTATTGTTCATGTTCAAACATGCCAAGTTATTGAATTGCACATTGATTTTATTTGTCAACATTTTACTTTTCATTGTTAATCCATGATCCTTCAAAACACTCAGATTATCGATGTTCAGGCAACTGAATGACCAATGCTTTTGGAATTAAAAGAAAATAGACATATGGCTAGTATTTACAGCAAAGTTAGCCAATGTCATCATAGAAATGTTATTTCTAGTCATAGTCAAGTCCGTACACAGAAACTTCTGATCTGAGTGAGGTAATGCATTGATAATCCAGTCAATGAAGCCACGGGGGCAGAGGTGCTGAAGTAGCGTAGTCCACGCTCGGTATTTATGCATCCACGAGGTAGTGTAAACCCAGACCAGCTCGATCAATCCAGAACCTTCTCACAAATCTTCTGTGAGTCCAAAAAGAAATGTTCTTCCATGTTCACTGGGAATGAAGTTGCTGAGCAGGTCAGCTTTAACCAGCTCAGTCAAGTTTAAAAGTCGAGTTTGTCAGACAAACGAATAAATACATGGACATAAAGGTAGTTCACAGTGTAATTCAATTCAAGTGAAGCTAGCTCAAAAAAAGAAACCTAAAGGAAAACAAATTGTGTTACTGCTTTAGTGATGACACTACTGAGACTAAATTAATTCATAGCAGTTATGGATATTGATCCCTCCTAGTATCAGACCATAGTTAGCAAATGGTGCAATTTCCCATCGTCCAAAAGAACTAGCATGGTCGTGTTTAATATTTGAGCATTAAAACTGGAGGAGCTTATTTAGCTATTCAAATTTTGCATCATTCCTTTACAGTTAATAGTCATCTTGTGCTGAAAAAAAAATTCCAAGACTTGTCATGTTATTTATCTTGTGCAATTAATTTCTATGCCAAGATTACAAATACAGTTTTGGAGGCACCCTTTAATAGGAAACCACCAAAATGTCTTGCCACTGAAGGTTTCATTGAGATATGCCTTTAAAGCAAGAATTTAGATATTTTTATACTACAGAAAGTTGTAGTTGACTACAGTAGGTTTTCTGAAAATGTACAAAAGCATTTAACAGCTTACACAATGTAAGAAAATCAGCATAGTTCTTTCCAGGGTTTTATGATTTTTCTATTTATTAGTAGTAGTAGTACGAGGTTCTGGTCATGTTGACCCTGTACTGAGGCCTTCATATGAAAAGCAGTGTTAAAGGTAAAAAATACAACATTTGAGATATTTACTGCTGTGAAATCTGGCTACTAAACTGTAGCAAAACAAAGACAGAAGGTACTTTCCAGTTATATGAATCTGCTAATCTGTTATTCCTTGGATTTACTTTTCCTTTTTCTATTTAATTATGTTCAAGGCAATAGCAGTGTACTATTTTGAAATTTTGGCTATTGAAAAATCTTATCAATTTGGGGAAAGATTGAAAGCTGGTTCAATAATATCATTTCATGCCTTGCCTCTGCAATCTGCAGATCATCATGTAGATGTTGTCACTTAATGTTCCACTGATGATTATTTTAGAAGAAGCATTGTCTAATGAGAGAAATGAATCAGATCACAAATGGGGTTCAAATTTGGAGGATTAATGGATTTGATGACAAATACTTAAAAGGCAGCCCAGCACTTAGGTTTGCACAGACATTTACATTTAAAATAGGAATGAAATTATTTTCTAATATACGAATAACAAGATGTCTCTGTCCCAAACTCTTAGTCTTAGGAAACCAAACCCATTAGCTAAAAATGTTAGATAAAGCCATTACATTATGTTCTAACCATTTTTAAAGCAGTTCCTTTGGAACATTTTATTGGCAAATAAAATTCTTCTTTGGATCTGTCTTAACAGTAGAGTTTCTTAAGTCTGTAGGTTGAAAAATGACCCATTTGTAGATTATTCTAAAATCTAGGACATGGGCTATTTTAAGTTTTACTAATGTATAAATGTTGGCTTTAATAGAGTCACCACAGTTTTAGATTCCAGTGCTTGCCATATAACACTCTTCCCAAAATGCATCTGTTGTAAATTACTTTCCAAATGAGTTTGTCATGAAGTTTTTTTCATGGCAAATATTGCGTCATGCAATTGATTTTGTGTTAATTACTTCTGATGGAGAATAAGCTATGCACTGTATTTCTCCAGGACAAGTTGCACAGAGAATGGCAGAGACAACATATTTTATCAACGGAGTAACTTCAGCTTTGCCGGTTGATTCAGCATTCACTGAGTTATAAACTCATCTTCTGGAGGGTGAGAGCCTCTTGGCCAAAGAGGCCCCTCACTACGGCCCTGTAACCGCAGTCTGAGCTCCAAACTTGCCCTTTTTCTGTCTCCTTGCTGTTCTGCGAGCTCCTAGAGCAAGTGGCTCTGTGGGAGTCTCAGCTTTCAAAGTTATAGCTCCCATGGCTTTAGAGAAAAGTTTGAAGTGCAAATCAGTTGAGGATGTTCATAAGCACTCAACTATTTATGGATTTAGTTATCATTTTTAAGCCGTACAAGGTCTTGCAAGAGATCTTTCAGAGTGACCCAGTTTGATGTCTTCCTCCGTTTCCGTGTGCAGGGAGTTTTCCCACAGCGATTCAACCCCATTGTTTCTACTTCAATGCACCAGCCTCACACAGCAGCTCTGGGGCCATGGTGAAGATGCTCAGCCATGGATTTGAAGCCCAGAGCACCATGAGAAGTGAATCCGGCCCCATAGAATAACCCAACAAAATCCACCAACAATCCCACACGTTCCTGTGAATGATCACTTACTCCATGGTACTGGGAGGCTGATGACAAAAGCTCACACAGAGTTTTTTTAGGGTATGCTTTTATTTCTGTTTTTTAGACTTCTTCAGCCAGCTCATGGCTGGGCCAGAAATCCATGGTGCCTTGCAGCTGGTGAGTCAGGGCATCACAAGAGACAAGAGACTGACAGCTGTGTAGATGATCAGTCAGATGGCTTCCACAGGACTTCTGGGTAGTTTTGATTTTAATAGTTGTTTCATTTCAGTTTCTGATGTTTGAGTTGTAGGACATCATCTCTCTCATTTGGAGACACAATCTCCCACCCTGACACCTGTGATCAGAGAAATCACAGCACACACCTTCCAAGGTACCCAGCCTCACCTAGGAAAAACAGAAATGACCAGGATACAAAATCTCTGCTAATTTTAAGGCAATAATGAAGCAGAAGAAACCTTCTATTTAAGAAACAAGACCAACAACTCTTTGAGTGTTCTTTATGAAGGCCTATTGTGAAAGACAACCTGTTGCTTTGAAAGCACAAGATGGAGCAATTGGGTGTGCTGACAGCAGAGAAAACCATAAATAAATTATACAGGTCAATTAAATCGGTTATGATTAATACTCCATACTTTTACACTTTCTAATCCTCGTAGAGGAAACTTCAAATGACAGAGATGTCTGATGAAAGATGGCCATCAGCTGGAGTTTCCCCCTCCTCACCTACCAGATTTTACATGGAGAAGATTGAATTGGCTGGCTTCACAGCCCTATTTCCTCTTAAGCTCGTTGCTTCATTCACTCAAGTCACTGCCCACCATTTGCTCAAGTTAGAGCTAGGAAATTCCCCGCAAAAGCAAACAAGAATGACATATGAGAAATCCCACAAAACCATTCGCAAAAAAAAATAAAATTACTAAAATACTTTTAAAAAGTGTTAAATGTATTCCTCACTGACCCAAAACTGTTGAAAACCACAGTACAGTACCACTGTTCATCCATAGCCCTCTGCCACCCTGGAGCAGATTTACGCTGCTCCAGTGCACTGGTTCTCCAGTCAATACCCACAACCACACGTCTGCACCACGAAGGAGCAAAATGTGGGGCTCTTCCCAGGGTGGGGAGGAGGTGCTCTGTCCTTCCAGCCCCTCAGATATCTACTAGATGAGAAGCCCTCTGTCCTTCAAGGGACATGTCTCTCCCCATCACCAGTATTCTGACTCCCCAAGATGGCAACACATGTATTTAAAAGCATAAATGGCTAATCTGCACCCACAGGCATTTCCCCTCTATTTCCTGAGAGAAACCTGTGCTAACTCCTTATTTCCTTCTGCCTTGCCAGCACCTCTCTCCAAAATCCTACAGAACTCAACTGCTCCCAGTGTTATCCTTGGGATCACGGGAAGATATAAGGAGGCAAAAGGAATGATGTTGTGCATACTGCTCTCTGATCCTTTTGATGTTTTCCTACATGTTTTCAATTCCTTTAACCAATTTTGTCCTAAAACACAGGTTTTCAGCTTTGCACTTTCTTAATTTAAGGCAACAGAGCCACTTACAATGTAATACTGTCAAATGCAATAATGCGCGACAAGGTTTACAATGTCTAAGATCATGGTTACAGTGTCATGGTGGTCTGGATTTTTTTTTTTTTTCTCATTTTCTTTCAGATCACATCTGGTACAGTTTCAGCATTTTTTCATCTGCAAACTACATGTGGAATGAGAACGATAATAAAGTTGCAGCTACAGAACTTGGGCTGATAATGAATAAACCAGAACTGAATCGAAGGATCTGGGATGGAAAGCATTGTGACTTTGTTAGCTGAGATTTTATACTGACTTACATCCCAAAAGTTTAGAAGTTGGGCCTCAGCTTAATCCAGCAGGATTTGGGTCTTTTATTATTTTTACTCCGTTTTTTTTAGGTTTTTACAACACAAAGCTGCCAGTCAAGTTTCTCAGCAGTTTGGATAACTCACACAGGAAGGGTGAGCTGTGTTTGTCTGCCAGAAAACATCCCTAATTCCCTTGACTTCAGAGAAGGCAGGGCTGGATCCTGATGGTCTGCTTTACTTCTTGGTCAGAAAATTTTGCCTTTCACAAGGTTAAAGTACTACTTTAGAAATCCTGTTTGTACGTGGTGAGAGCAAATAGGGTTGGGTTCACTGGTCAGGTTCATGAGGACAGAGGAAGCCTGGACATGGCCATCCTAGTCCAGGGACCACTAGGCTGTTCTTCATTAACCCCAGCTGCCCGTGGCCCCCAGGATTTATGGTTCACCATAATGGTGGGATTTTGGCTATATCCCTTTCCCTAGGAATGCATACAAGTGTCAGGGTAAAGCTGACTTCCAGAATCTTTGTGATGTTGAAATGATAGAAAATAATTACAGAAAGTATAAAATAAAATTAAATGTCTCCTCTACTTACAAAGCCCATTTGTTTGATGCCTGATGAACACTTGTCAATAGTTCTGGTACTCTGGAACTGATATCTGTTGTGGTGTTCATAATTATTTTTTGGTTTTTTTGTGCTTTCTCTATTCTTCTTCACCTCCTGGACTTACTTAGAACTGTTTTGTCTTGGGTTTGTATAACACCTAGCACATTGGATCTCAACACAGACAATAAATAGCAGAGCAACAATAATTGAAATCAGAGGCCAGTGTCCAGTACTGCTGAGGAAAAACATCAGGTTTTCCAATTCAGGGCACTCCTGAGAGAAAGCAAAAACAAGATCCCTTTCCTTTCTGGGCACTGAGTCACTGATGTGACTATCAATTAGACATTTTAAGAGCAACAAAGATTATGAAATGAATGCAGTTTAATCAGTCATTTTACAGCAGCAACAGTGGCAATTAGAAGTGTTTTAGCACTTTCAGGTCAAGATTAAAAATGATAAAATTTATTGCTGCTGATTTAGAGATTAACATTGTGCCAATTAATCAATTACTCAGTATAAAGAATTGACAATTCATTGACATTTTTCTTCCAGGCTGGCAAACTACTATTTAATAGTTGAGGATTTAAATATATGTCTATATATGGAATTAAAACAACAGCTATTTTGGAAGAAAAGCTGCTGGTGAAGTATAGGCAAAATAAAAATAACATTGAGAACCTCGGCAATTTTCATCAATGTCAGTACCTACAGGTTTATTTCAGAATGAAAAAGCAGATACAGCATTTGATTTTTGTGCAATACATCAAAATACTCTGAAACAAGCATCCTGGTCTGCGGTACACAGGCAGCCTAGGAACTGCCTCCCCAGCCCTAGTTCCACTGCTGCCTGTCTTAATGAATTGTCTGATGGCATCTGGGGAGAGTGGAATGAATGAACAGTGTAATGGGTGATTCCCCTTTAGCTTTCCCCTTGGGCTTGACCATACCAACATTTCACCTACAGGAGAGATGGGGAGGCACTCTTTATCAGGGAGTGGAGTGGCAGGACGAGGAGTAACGGTTTTAAACTGGAAGAGGACAGATTTAGATTAGACATTAGGAAGAAATATTTCACTGTGAGGGTGGTGAGACACTGGCACAGGTTGCCCAGAGAAGCTGTGGATGCCCCATCCCTGGAGGGGGTCAAGGCCAGGCTGGATGAGGCTTTGAGCAACCTGGGCTAGTGGGAGGTGTCCCTGCCCATGGCAGGGGGGTTGGAACTAGATGGCCTTTAAGGTCCTTTCCAACCCAAACCATTCTGTGATTCTATGATTCTGTTAATCTTCTCTCAAAGCGATCCAAACTGCATGTTAAGTCAAGGCTCTACAACTAGCCATTTCCATCTGATGCCCTGTTTTGATGCCAGAAGTCAGAATCACCTGGAGAGCTATTTCTGATTTGTACAAAAGAGGATGTTCATTTTGAATGGTGCTTCCAGACTGGTGTTTGTGCTCATGCTAGAAGAACCATCACCGAAGGCTATGACATTTGTGTGAGAGAGTAATTTGTCCTGAACCTCCACTGTGATTCCTACTTAACCCAGGAGGGAGAGAGACTATTGTTTCCATGGTGCTGAGAAATCATTGGCTTGTGGGCTGGTGGACTCAGCCTGGTACACAGAAGATACTGGTTCAGTAGATAAATCATCTGCCTCAAAATGATGTGGCTGCTATGGCTACATAGTGCTGTGCTACTCAACCAGAAGAGTATACACCGGTACCCATAAGGTATGTTTGCATCTGTGCATGTTCGCAGGAAGGAGAAAGAAGAAATTCAAAGGCCCAAATTCAATCTAGTATGAGTATTCATGCACATACAGAAATTGTGTGAATGCAACTTGCCAGGTTTTTTTTTGTTCTTTGTACCAAATCTACCAGTAGGAAATGGAAGAGTGAAAGAGGACTTTTGCATTTAAATAACTTGTTAATGTCTGGAAACCAAAACAGTCACAGAACAGGAATAAAGAAGATCGTCAAATGTTGCTGGAGGATGTCCATAAAGAGGATATAATGAAAAGGACTGCCCAAATGTGCAGGGATAATATAGTTAATGTATTACTTCTTTTATTATTTTATCATCTTTCATTAATTGCTGGCATCTTTCCTGCAGGAGCTGGTTCCATGAAAAGGGCTTTTAGTCAAATGTCCTAAATGAAACGACCACTTAGAACCCAAGAAAGAGGTTGAAACAAGGTTCACCTGACTTCTTTAAATCACACTGGAAGAAGGAGGACAAAATATCACATTGGTTTCATTTTGTGGCATCCTAATGTCAAGACTGAACCACAGACGTTGTCCCCAGGAGTACAGCTGCATCTGTATTCTGGAGTAAAGACCAAGTCTGAGAGCATTAAAAGTCATTTCTGTCCACCTTGCTGGCTGTCAGTTCACCCACGCTGGGGATTTAACCAGCTTTACTGAATTCAGAAACAATCAAGCCTGGGATATATGTTGTCCAAGTGGGCTGCAACACTTTTGTACTTTTCCTAGCCAAATGGCCAGGCCAACACTTAGGCACGAAGCAAGGCTGGACTCTCCTCCATGGTGTCCTGGGCTCGATTTTGAACACACAAGAATGAGGCTTGGCCAGTGCAAATATTTCCCCTCGGTATTGACTATTGATGATCAAACAGCTTTTCCAGAGACCAGACTCCATAAGCACTTTACCAGGACAGCAGAAGCGGCATGCAGGCAATGTCCTTGTGCATAGGCAGCTACAACAGCAGATAAATGGATCTCCAGGTGAAACAACAGGGAGCAGAGGCTGGTCCCAACAACAGGGAGTGTTCTTCAGGGTCACTTCTCTGCATCTCCTGCTCACTCACCTAAGCCAGCAGAAGTCTACTGTGTAGGAATGCCCACAGTGAGCACAGGGCCTGACCCCAGGGAGTGAGCAAGGGGGTCAGGTAGCACTTGGAAAGCCCTATTTCAGCTCTGTGCCGTGATGTTGCCATGTATGGGCACTTCAGAAACAGAGTCCAAGCAAGTGGACGTACCCCCTGCTCTGACCTCTGGGCCAAGTCCAGTGAAAACCACTGAAAAGTTCTTATTCCATCTCAGTGGGCTTTGAATCAAGTCCTTCATGCAGGAGAGCCTGGATAACTTCTCTTCAGAAGCTGCAGTGACCACAATTACACACCGTCCTACCACCCGCTTGAGAATATCCATCTTTTCTGCTGTAACGTTTAGGATCCGCAAATACACTCCCAAGTCCAATGATTGCCTTTGTCTCCTTTCCTAGAGAAAGGTACTGAACGCAACTGCATCAGGGATATGGAAGTCACCAATCACATACAAACGTCACCGCATTTGACTGACTGATTTTTATTAAAACTCCATGAGAGTCAGATATGATATTTCCCAGCATTCAGCAGGGGTACTTCCTTGACTTTATGTTCCCATTGCAGTCTTTCACCATTCTTCTGTAGAAGAAACTTGCACTTGTCCCTTTTCCAGATACCAAACATTCAACTCACATTAAAAATATAAAACAGCAAGGATATTCTGAAATTTATGGAGAAAATGTCTAGAGAGAGATCCATTTGCTGGTACAGGAGTGAGCACCATGGAGACAACTCAGCAAATCAGAAGCAGCCAGAAACAAGGTAGATTTTCTTTGTCAGAGCAAATTTTCCAAAAAACCCTTGTGCTTTTGACCTTTAGACCATAACAATTGGTTTTAGTGAAATTGTTCCCAGGTTGCTTGACAATAGTGAGGAGAATGAATCCATATGTCTTCACTTGATATTAATTTCTAACACTTTAAGTAAGCCTAGAAGACTGCTTCCCTCTAGGCAGTGTGTGCAGAACAAAAGGACAATCCCTGCCTCTTACACAGGGTATGTTGCTGCTTTCGCCTAATGTCTCTAATTAAGCTATACTTAGTTAACTAGATTTAACTGTATCTAGTTAAACTGATATGATATATAAGGCAAGCATACAGAAGTCATGATGATATTGGTTAGGACTGCACAGGTTGTAACCCTCTGGTTTGGGTCTGTTTGCATCCCATCATTCTTGCTGAGAGTTTGGTGTCAGGATGCACCAGAGGTGAACAGAAACTTTTCAACAAAATCCTTTCCAATTAACAGTGTTTGGCAGAAAACACATTGGTTTGGAAATAAAATGTTTCCTCACTCCTGGTTGGAATTTCTGGCCAGAGAGAGGAACAAAAGATTGATTTGGGGACTCACCTGCCTCAAAGGGAGAACTCTTACACCTGCACAGATGCCTGAATCATGCAGCACCCTGAACACCCAGATGAACAGAACTGCTGATTCTGGCAAGTGCTGACAGCTACTGGTTTGATGGATTGAAAAGGTCTGTGGGGAAGACTCAGTGCTCGCCACTCAGAGTACAGCCTGCTCTCTTCTGTTCAAGCTCCCATGAGGACTTTCTGACAGTGCATTAAACATTGCCCATCCCTGGCACATCCATTCCCCAACTTGTTTTTGGGCATGCTCTTGTGACAAAACCTGCGTCCCAGGGACCCAGAGATGTGGATGTGGGAAACCATCATTACATGCAGCATCAGACATCTCTCTTTCCCGCTCATCCCACCCCAGAACACACTTAGACTCTCTGATGCCTTATATCAGAGGGAACTGCTGCTCATAAATAACTCCTGAGGCAATTGCAATGTCACCTGAGGTAGCATTAGGACCATCAGGCATGTTAAGTTCATGGGATACCATCCAAACCCATTGAAACATAAGGGTGATTTGTTAATCAAAGTAACTTCAAAGCATGAAGTTACTGTTTGTTCACAGATAGGGGAAGTGAGACCCAGAGCAGCCGTGAGATCTGCCTGTAACAGAACGAGTCACAGGTAACATCCACCATGCTTACAGGAGGATTTCTGCACAAGGGAAATAAGAACTTGAAGGCGGTTCCTTGCTGAACAAATTGAACTCTTCTGTTTTATTCTTTCGCAAGATCATTCAGAAATGTCCTGGGAGCTGTAAGCAGTCACTAAGTGTTTGGGGGAGCAGTTCCAGCACAGGTATACAAGTTGTGAAGTTATTTTTCATAGAGTGTTCTCTCTTTCTGCCGTGTGCCCCATGCTGATTGACTGGCAGGGTGAAAACTTTGAGCATGAGAAATGTGGCAATTCACAGTGAAGGTTGCTCTCAGTAAAGAAAATGGGATTTCCCATGGGCAAAAATTGACTCTCGAGTGGTGACTCAGAACAAGGGCAGAAAACCCTCGCTTCACAGGCACAAACCATGCACCGCCCCAGCCACTTTCTGTTGGAGTGGGACAGGTGATGTGTAACATCTACTAACATCTCCCCAGAATTAAACTTCATTAGAAGCCATTCTTTTTTTCTGCTCCTTGTGGAAGGTTTCAAGGTCCTGTGTTTTGTTAAATAGGTTCATTTAATTCACTGCTGAATGGCAGCAGAGCTGAAAATCTCAGCAGTGCCACGAAGTAAAGCTCCCCTGCTCCAGCAAAGCTGCTCCCTTCAGCAGCCCCATCTCTCTGTCCTGCAGAGGGGACTGCTGACAACGTGATGGGGAACTTTGCAGGAGGTGACTCTTCAGCCATATCCACCTGCACCACAGAGAATTTGCTCAAGGGTAGGCTTGGTTAGCAAGCCCAAAATACCTCCATATAATCACAAGCACCTATTTGTGTATAAAATTGTCATTGCACTACAGCCAGCGGTTCGGATAAAGGTTAATGACTTAGATAAAATGAAAAATCTATGTTCATTTACAAATGGACATAAAATGAAGTCTCAATTATTATAACTTATTTACACTGTCGACTTAGATGAAAGTATATTCAAAAATATTGCTGAAAGCTGGGGCCCTGGGGCCTGATTCTTCAAAACCTTAATGGCACTAGTAGTTCTTATCCTTTGAGTGGCAGCATTTGAGTCAAGTGAGTAAAGAGAGAGTAGGGCTTTTGTTTTGCGGAGAAATAAATTTGATCTTATTTAAGAATAAAGTGCATAAAGAATTCCTTCCTTGCCCAAAAGTCATGCAGATTTGATTTGGATAGTCTAGAGCATTTTTGTGCTACAGTAAATTCATAGCAAATATAAATAGACACTTCCATGTATTTATTACTCCAGAGAGACTTGTAGATGGATTTCACCTTACTTACCATACCAGAAGCAAATTATGTTGAAATCCTTCCAAGATCTGAAATGATATGTTTATAAATTCTCCTTATTGAACTCTTGGCCTCAAGTAACTTTATTATAATAAAACATTTAGGTGTTTATTTTATTTTTTTTATTTTTTTTGAAATGCATTCTGTTTACTGTAAGAGAAGTGGCAGCAGTTTGTAATTTCACATCCATCAGATGAATTTTATGCTTCAGAACAATCATAAAGCATAAATGCACCAAATAATAAAATAACACCCCAGCGTATCAGATAAGTAATGAATTTCTGCATATGCTGTTGCTTTCATTATGCTGATTTACAGCCACTTTAATGTACACAGTCTTCTTAAACAACTTAGAGATGATTGTTCTGGAACTAGACTGTGATTGAAGATAATGTACTGGCGCTTCGCCATCTTTCAGGAAAGTTGTCTGAATCCCTCTGGGGGCAAACAATCGTGGATTGAAGGGTTTAGGTTATTCAACATACAAATGATGTTCTAGCCACTAAAACCAATTGCTGAAATGTGGTGCAAGCAAAATCAACATCACTGGAGCTGCTGACAAGCAAGCAGTGAGGGATCAGGGTGTCTGTAGGCGTCTCAGTATCGTGCAAACCACGTGTCAATCCTGAAATCTTATCTGAAGAATTCCTGGTGCACCCAAGGTAACTTTGCTTGAGGATTTAATGACATTATGCAATGCCAGCAATACTATGCATTATTTGTATTTGCATGCGATAGCCTGGCAGGATCCTTTTTGGCAGTGGTTGGTGTGTGCAGGCAGAAAAGCATGCGGCATGAAACCCTTGCTGAAGGAGGATGGAGCTTTCCAGTAAGGTTAGGATTTCAACCAGTGCCCAGATCTCCAGAGGCTGGAGGAAGGAGCCCAACGTGCCTGCTTTGCGTCCCGGCGCCGCGGGATGTTGGACAGTGACACCAGCTTCCGAGTTACAGAGATGCTTCTTAAAGTGTTAGTTGAGGATTCCTCGCCCTGATCAGCATGAGGCTAAGCCAATAACTATCTGTCATAACTGGGACTAAAGCAAATTTGCCAGTTTAGTGGCAAGGCCTGGGAGGCCAGGTGTGAAACATAACTAGAGAATACCCCACAAAAACTTGTGAACCTCACAATGGCCACGGACCACTTCAGGAAGGAGCTCTGTCTTTTCCTTCTCAAGCATCACTGCTGCAGGCACACGCTGCCACCAGGCTCGTCTCCATCCCCACCCTGTTTCGTCAGGACAGCTCTGAGCAGCAGCCACTAGCATTGCATCACACACAACAGTGACAAAATCTCTCTGGTTCCTTCCCAAATCTGACTTTTCCTGCTTAACACCCTCTGCTTCTCTTTACCACCCAGCACTCAGCATCCTTGCAAGAGCAACCCCTGAAGCTACAGAGCAATAAATGCCAGCAGTGGCTGTAAGTGGGAGTTAAAGCAAGTGCTGGGCTAGAGTCTGCTGCCAGAAATGTGGCTGGAATTACTACAACTGTTATCTCTTTTAATCTTATCTCTTTTACAGGCTCTCTCACCAGCTTCGCATGAGCTGTCAGCATTGTAAGAACATCAATTAGGTGTCCATTAGTACTGCGGATATCACTTTTCATGCCGCATTATGGAGATACAGATGTATAAAATGTCAATATTTTCTTTCCCTGCATTATGTTAATCATGCTGTAAGTTGCCACACTAACAGTCTTCGCGGAGGCTGTGATATTTATGCTGATTTAACATTTACAAGCCGCCAGTCTGCCTGGGCGCTGCGCTCCACACAAACACGTGTGAAAGGCTAATGGGCTGAACTGAAAAATGTGTCTGACTTAAGTAATTTTATAAACACTTTAAACACATTAGGACACTTACACTTCTCTGCAGACACCAGGCCTGGTCCATATTTGCCATCAAGCTGGTGGCAAAATTCCCACTGACTTCCCTGAGACCCAGCTTACTGTGCCTTAACAAAATGAATGTAAAATAAATGTGCAATAAACGTAGAAAATGCACCCACACCGGAGAACTCCTCAAGTCCAAGATACACAGGCTACATGTTGGGAGCCAGGACCGTGCCTGGGATGCTCTGAGAGCCTGTGTTGCTGAGGAGGAATTTGCAGAACAGCAGGTTTTGGAGCAGGATTTATTCCTCCCCCTTTCCCAGGGTAGGTGCCTACAGTACTTGTGCCGTGTGTGAGCTGCCTCATAGATACGTAGAATTAGGTGAGCTGGGTCCTGCGAGCCAGTCATACGTATTGTGATGCTCTTCTGGGCTTAAGGCTGGACTAAATGGACATCTGAGAACGCTGCTCAGCTGTGCTGCATGTGCAGTGTTGGACAGACAGATGGACTGGGGCACAGGCAAGAGCATTTCATGAATTCACACTGCAAGGAGCAAAGAGGATGGGACATACAAACTCACCCCCCTCAAACAGATTAGTTATCTTCTTTAGCAAGGGGTTACTTAGAAAAGGTGCTGAATGACTTCACCGTCAGCTTTTCCTTCCCATCAGCACCATCTTGTCAACTCCCAGTGCAGCTCCATCCCCTTCTGCTCCATATCCCCACACAGTCCCCAGAGCATTACCTTCCTGGTTCTTCACCTCTCTTCTTTGCCTACAGAAAACTCAGCAAAGCAGAGGCTGCTGCTGCCACACTGATCACGTTGTCCTTTCGTCTCTTCAGACACTGTTGTGTCCCCTTCAGACATCTGCTGCTCCCCATCCTTGGCAGCCTTCTGGGCCAGAAGAGACTGCATAGGCGTGTGCTCAGCACCAAACACTGCGCTGATCCACCACAGGAGGTCCCAGACCTGACGGAACACAATAGCTGCTCCTGCTGCTGACAAGTTGGTAATGGAGAAGCCTGTTGGTTTCTTTTAATGGGAGAGTAATTTCTGTTGACATTGTTTGGTCTAAATGTTGTTACCACAGTACCATCCTCATTTCACAGCACTTATTTCATACAGCCTTGACATGATAACAATGTCCACTTAATCTCGCATGGAAATTTCCTTTCAGTGTCCATTGGTCTCCACTGATTTATGCGGACGCTGCTTTCTTGTGTCACCGCGAACTGCTCTCCATAGATTTTCTGTGTCATTGATTTGCCATCATCTCCACAACCCAATACAATTTTCCTCCACTTGCATTTGATATTCTCATGTTGACACCAAAGACCTGCATCACTAATATTGTATTAACATCATTCTGACACGAGAACAAATCCTCGTGCTAATAACAGTTACTGATGATAACTCACCATAATGCAGTTGCCAGTAATTTGCTTCCAGAGGATTCAGTCTTCGGACGTGACATCCAGACATCCTCTCCAAAGTGTTGCTGTTGATCATACCCTGTAATGCAACTTTCTAGCTAAATGAGTAGTAATAACTGCAACATCAATATTTTGACTGATTGGATCTTCAAAGACCTTTGCCAGCAAATATTTAGTTCTCACAACAACCTAAGCAAGAAATAGGCTTCCTGTTCCATATAAGAATAAGCTGGGGAGGTTTCTTAATTTTGCTTCCTGAAAAACTGGTAGAGGATCCTTGGAGTAAGCAATAGCCCAAGGGCTATGTCAGTTATGTGGGAGACCCACGGTCCATCCGCTCCTCTACCTGACCCAGACAGGCTCCAGATGGCTGCCCTGACCTGTTGGCCATTCCCCACTCAAGGATCTCATTTTTCTGTTACAGTCAAACATTCTGGCTCAGACCCTAGCAATCTCTCTCAACAGAATTTAATCAGTAGTGATATGTTCCCATGAAAAGTTTCAGTTTCAATAAATCAGCATTTTCCAAGAAAAAAACATCTGGTTGGAAAACTCCCAGCCCACTCACATCTCTGCTATCAGCTACAGAAAGTCAATATTATTCTCCATCTTCAGGACTGCTTCTACACTCCAATTTTTTAAGAAAGAGAAACTATGGTCCTGATAAAGGATATGATTTTTTTTTCAGAAGTGCCTGAATGATTGAAGACCCCAGCAATTTCATAGGATGCCTGTTCCAAACTCGCTTGTAAGCTTTTGAAAATCCCACCCCAAATCTATCATCTTTAAAGTCTGGGGTTAAAAAAAAACAGCAAAAGCTAAATAAGAGCTTATTCAAGACCACACAGCAAGATCACATTGTCCACACTGCAACGAGAAGAGAAGGTTTTGAATGCCCTTCTAGCCAAGATATGGGCAGGGCAGCAAATCCAGACTCTGTGCAAGCCGTGCTGGTGGAGGCAGCTCTTTTTTCCCCTTAACAGCCACACATGTCCCTGGGCCACAGTTCCACTTGTTTGCTAAAATAATTTGAACTGCCCAAAGCCACAGCAGGGCCCCTGCCAAAAGGAAATGTTGGGGCCACAACCCACAGGTGTGTTTTGATGAACTTCGTTGAGAAAGTTCCTCTGAGCTCAGCCAGCAGAAGCTATGGATGAAACCACTCCTCTGTGTATTGTCCATTAACAGAAGACCCAAAGTAGCCCAGTAGTAGTACCCAAAGTAACTTCCAGTATCAAACCTGACGTACTCAGAGCCAACAGAGAAATTGCGGGGAAAACAAAAGGATTTCCTGAGCTGCCCACACCCCCTGTTCTACCTGCTGAACCAACCTAGTCAGCAGAGAGCTTTAGGAAAGCTCAGTATTAAATTGTCATTTTGTCAATAAAGTGTCATTTCATCAATAGTACATCCAGGTAGCCAAATGTTTCTGCATAATTAATTCAACTGATGCATTAAGGAATGTTATACACAATATTAATCAAAAAGTACTGTCAACGTAAGGACCATATATAAAACCTGCTAAGAAAACTTCAAACCTGCTTGAAAGCTAAGCTCTTTTTTCCAAGATGATCATTCAATCTAGGGAGGTGTGGATTCTGCTATCAAAAATGCCATGAAGAAAATAGCATGACGGTCAACTAAAATATATTATTTAATTCCCCAAATTGTGTCCTTGTCAGCAGGGCTTTACTGGGATCTGAACATAAATTGTACCATCTGACACATGGGAATCACTGAGAGCAGAGCCTTAAAGGAAGCAGGATTTGTGGTTCTTGGGAAATTCTACAATTTTGACATTTGGGTTTGTTCTGAATAAATTGCAAGATGTTGTAAAACTTTCTGAGAAACTACGGCTTTGAAAATGCACTGTCAAGTCAAGTAAAAGCATCTCTTTGCAGTTTGGATTGAAATGCTTTGCTGCGTAAATACAAAATCAATTCTGCAATGAAAAATAAGAGTATTGAATCCTAGGACTGCCAGAAATTCCTCCGTGAGCAACTGCTGAGCGCAGCGGCAGCCGATCACCCAGAGTATTGACCACTGCTGACCTCTCCCCCTCCACGCTGACGTCCTCTTTGCGTGGCACTCTCCAGACACTGCCTCTCGCTTCCCCGTTCCCCCTCCCCATCACTGTATCACAGACCTGGACCCCCTGCCCATCCGCATCCTCCCCATCCCTCCTCACCTCCCACCACCCTCCCTCTCCCTACACAGCTGTGGCTTTAGCATCCCCACCTGCCTCCATCGTGTCCAGCTCTGAATTTCCCCGCAAGCCCTCATTGTGGGTGCGGTACCCATGATTCTTGATGAGCATCACTCACCTGCATCCGTGCAGCACCGACTCCTTCCTCAGCCCCTTTCCCTCGCTGTGGTCAGGTCTGACATCTCGCTTCTCCGGTACCAGCTGCTGCAGTCCATGGGAGGCAGAAAAAAACAATGACAGGGAGAGAAATCCTGCTCGAATCCTGACCAGGGTTACCTCTGGAGCAAAAGCAGTCCCTGGGAAACACAGCTGAAGAAGCTCACCAAGGAGCCGCTTTGGAAAGTTTTATGATTTGGCCAAAGGCTGGGTTTGTGGGATCGATGACAGGAGGTGTGCTCCGTGCCAGGGGGGTCTGATCCGCACCAGCTGCAGCCATAAATCACAGCTCAATGGGTATGCAAACACCCTCTCTGGGAAGACTTGAAGCCAGGCAAAACAATGACAATATTTCTTAGCCTGGGTCTTGGAAATGGCTGAGCCATTTTTGCTGACCAAAAAATAAAAAAAAAAAATAAAAAAAAAAGCAGGCAGATATTTCAGCTCAGGAATTTCAACCCACATTGATTAAATGTGGTGAATTTAGAAGCAAGTAAAAAGAGGTTTTAGAAGCGGTATTTTAGGCATATTTATTTACAGACAAAATCAGCAGCTCTGCCAGCAGCAGCAATAATTCAGGCGGGGTAAATACAGCATCGCTCTCACTCCTTAGAGAGATACCGTAGTACAAGGCTCAAGGGAACAATGCAGCTGCATCTGCAGGAACTGTGCTGGATTTTATATTGATGATATATCTACATATTTTCAGAAATTTTTCAATCATTTTATTTACATTAATCATTCTACCACAGAAATATCTCCTCTGTAATCAGAAGAGCTGCATGAGCAAAGCAAATTAGTTCTGCTCTTAAAATTATTTTGTTCTGAAGTTAATAATGTGAACTTCAAAAAATTTTCTAGGCTTCTACAAACAAGATCATGTTCTAGAAATTTTAATCAGGGTTGTTATTAACTCCATTACATTCTTGTGATTATTTCCTATCCTTCACATGGGAAAACTGATGCTACAAAGTGTTATCTGTCCCCAGAAAATTATAGGTGGCACAACAAGTTGCCACATCTTGCACAAATAAGCCAGTAAAGCAAAGAAACCACTTAGATTTATCTATTTTATTTGTGTTTGATATTTTCAGTGTGTCTGCATTTTAAATGTATTTTAATGTAAAGGTTAATGGAGTTTTAATAAAGGGCAGATGGCCACTCTAATTGCAGAACACCCAGCATACTCTTTTAAAAACCTCTTTAGCTGGCTAGACAGATATTAATAATTCTGAATGCCATTAGAAAAAGCAGAGGTTTGAATCAAATGATTCTTCAAAGTTAAATTTATTATTAAAGCAAAACTGCAATCATTGCATGCATTTTGCAAAGAAAAATTGTATTATCAATATATTTCCCATCAAGTGATCCTGTGAACTCTCTGTTATCTATTATCTAGAGCTAAATTATATATACGAAAGCAGCAAATGTTGAACTTCTTATTATATATTGTTTTTTTATCCAGATGTCAACTTTCAGCCTTTTTTTTTTTTAATTCTCTAAACATTTCACCAGTCACACAGTCTCCTCCTTGCTTCACTAATTTCATCTTTTTTTGCAAGAGCATGATTCCTGGGTCACATAACATTATGCATGCACATCGCAATCCCTGGTATGTGTCTTTAAAAAAAGAAGGAAAAAAAGGAAATAAAAAGCATGAGCTATTTTGTGCTGGGCCCTGTGCCAAGCAGAGCCTCCTGCCTCCAGAAAATACAGCGAAAGCAAACTATATCTATGAATATCCTCCGAGCAGCCAGTTCACTGGGAGCGGAAGGTGGCTAAATGCTACAAGGGAATGAAGAAGACACAGGTACAAATCCTGTGGGTTTTATTGCCAAAATAATTTAATTCTTTGAGCATTTACAGCCAGGCACTTCAAAGTCCCAATTAAATCCTCAGGAGCGCTGGTGTGAATCTGAAGTCACAGAAGAATAACCATGTAACACCTGAAACAGTTTAAACCAGACAGCCGTCTTCTGCTTTGGAAATAATTTCTATAACCTCTTCCTGCCCCCACTGCAGACCCCTCCGCACAAGCCCATGTACACCATAACCACATCACCCTCTGAAATTAGCAGTTACATTAACAAGGTTTTGAAATATTGGCTGGAATGCAGTTTGGGGCTCTGCAATGGAAGAGAAGTGAGTTTTATATCATTTTATGAATGGACATTAATCAATGCTAAATCACAATGAGGGTCTTATGGAATCACATATTACAATCTCCTAAATCGCACGAGGAACTTGCCGTGATTAATGTTGCTACAACGACATTTGATACAATTAATAGTGGGAGCAGTTCACGTTCAGGTTTCACCACTTTAGGTGCTTTTTCTGAGCCCACCAGGGATGAGAGGGACCTTTGGAGCCCAGGCCAAGAAACAATAGTATTTGTCACTTTATTAATTTGCCCTTATGATTCATCCTTTATCCTTCCTGACATTTATGTGGTTCCTCTGACGTGCACACCGGAGGCCCAAACAGTCCCAGAGCTGAACAGCGTGAAGGTGAGGGGAGTCTTCATGTGTCTCCTGGAGAGGTGGCAGGTGTCACACTCCCCATCCACACGCATCTGTTATTTCTGCAAATAATTCCTCTAAAATCAATTGTGAGAAGCCTTGCCCCCTTGAAGAGGGGTCCCAAGGAGATGTGACTGGAGAGTGAGGCTGGGACCACCTGAATCTCGAAAGGCCAAGGCAGTCTCCAAGATCTGCAGAACCAAGACCCTCCTGGAACGCTCCCATTTGGAGGAACCAGTGACACCAGGTAAGTTGGGGACAGCAAAGAGCAACTCTGCCTGCTGCAGGGAGTGACTCTGAGCCCGACTTTTCTCTGTCCAAGCCCATGGCAACCAGGGAGAGGTTCAGCATCACCCCAGACATGGGTGGGAGGGACTTGACTGTCCCAGGTGTTTAAGCACGAGTCAGTGATGGGCCACCCTGAAAGCCTGTCAGGATGAGGGATGTCCCAGGTAACTGCCTACAAACATGGGATCTGAGACACCCAGCCCCCTCGGTGGCCCTCACATGCTGGGGGGTAGGATGGGGTGGGCTGGACCAGGCAGGAGGCACCAGCTGAGCAATGATGAACCAGAACACCTGGAGAGTTTGTGTCCCCCTGCACCAAGGGGCAGCCCCAGGAGAAAGGTGGTGCAGAGCATGTCCCCCACACCCCTACACTGTCACAAGCCA
The DNA here is from genome assembly GCA_013400615.1 of Syrrhaptes paradoxus. NCBI lineage: Eukaryota > Metazoa > Chordata > Aves > Pterocliformes > Pteroclidae > Syrrhaptes > Syrrhaptes paradoxus. The sequence goes on along the minus strand of VZTO01009631.1, from coordinate 75,450 downwards.
ACCATGCTTACCTGTCCACCTCCGTGCTTCTGCCAGACACCCCTCCCTGGAGCCAGCCTGCTCCTGGGGGGCTGCTCCCTCAGCCTTGTGCATGTTCAGATGTCCCCCCATGGATTTTTGGGGTCCCCCCATACCTCACAGCCTGGGGACAGAGCCAGCCCAGCTCACAGAGAAGGTGGGACTGTGTCTTTGGCTGCTCTGGGAGGGGGGCTGCATCAGGGGCAGGATGACCCACGCTGCCCACCCTGTCTTTTAGGACAGCTCTCGGGGGTCTTTCCTACGAGGGAGAGGGGAGCAGAGAAAGTGAAAGAGCACTAGGCACCCCGTCTGCTGCTCATACACGTCCCCCTCCATCCCACGTGTGCCTGGGGCACTGCTTGGGGTGGGGACGCACAGACCACCCCGGGCAGGAGGTGGCTGGTTATTTAATACCCCATTATAGGTATTTAACACGTATTCAATACCCCGTTATTCCCTCTCTAGTCCCCAGAACAGGCTCCTGCCCGGGACAGGCAGCGGGGGCGTCCCCCTGCACAGCCCCGGCAATGCCGCCTGCCTGCTGCGCCTGCACTGGGGGCGGGAGGCTGCGCAGGGGAGGGTTTGCGGGGGGAGCTCCAAAGGCTTTTCACAGCCCCCAAAGCATCCCAGGGCTTTGCTGGGAAAAAACCGCAGCTTTTCCCCCAAAGCGCGGGGTTTGTCCTTAACCCGCGGTTCCTGTGAGGCGCCGGCGCAAGACGCGGCGGGAGCGATTTTCAGAAACCTGCGCGGTGCGCAGCCACCTCGGAGCGCGGAGGGGCAGCGGTGCAGCCGGTCCCGAGCGCGTAAAATCCCCGCGGTGTTTCCAAGTGATACATTTAGCCAGATGTTTAAGACGTATGAGAGAAGAGTAGTTAAAACCCACATTATATAGTTCTGCCTAGTCTAAAATTGCACGCGCTGACCCATATATTTTAAACTGTAAACGGACTCCAGTCATTTAAAATATTGCAACGTCGATAGGACTAATTAATTGGAAATAAGAAACGAAAGAATACAATTAAACGAGGAGAGAATCATTTTCTAATTTAATAGCGGAACATTTATAAAGATCACAAGCTAAAAGGCATCGAATGATCCTATCGACGGAGTGTTAAATCAGCGCAGCTGGAGGGGGGGCACAGCCCCAACCCCCGGCCCTCCTCCTGCTGGACGCCGTTCCCCCATCCCACCCGCGCACCCTCCGCGGGGTTTCGGGTGCGGAACCGAGCGCGGCTCATCCGCGGGGGTCAGGGGGGTGCGGGAACGGTGTCCGCGGGGGAACGGGGGCCAGCAGCGGCGGTGGAGCGGCAGCTCCTCGTCTGCGCGGTGCCCTCAAATATTGTGATATTTTATTAGCCCCCATTTCCTAACAATAATTTATTGCGATAAAACAGACACCCGGGGTCCTCTTAAATTGTCTTTTCATAATGAATAAATTTAAACTGGCTAATTAATATATAAACTAACCCAATTTGTCAGGTTGATTTGTATTTTAGTTAATTGTGAAAGTAATTACCACACGGGCAAATTAACAGCTTTCTGGAAATGACCAAGGCAGGGTTTTTATTTCCTTCCTGGGTGAAGAAAATTCATTTTTCCCAGCTCTTGATGTGATGAATAAAAGTCATAAATCTGGGTGATTGGTGCAGGCAGAGTCTAAATGGCTTCATATTTCATTTTAGGTTTAATAGAAATATTCATGCTCTGTTTTAATGAAATTAAATTGAAGGGGGGTGGACTGAGAGGCTGTCGGTTGGGGCTTAAAGGGGCAGCACACATTTGGTGGGCTTTCTGTTGTTTTCTTGCGGACGAGCAAAAACTGTCAAGCGCTCGTTATTCCACACGAACTGCGCCTGATGCGAGGATTTCAGCGGTAGCAGAAATAAATTCAAAATTTTTGCTTGACGTTTCCTGAAGAAAAAATCCAACAACAGCCAGACAAAACTTTGGAGAATTGTTTGTAGGGAAAAAAAAAAAAAAAGGAGAGAGAGAGATTTTTAAAAGTATCCTAACGCAGGTACAGCTTTTTCCCCGAATACAGGGGTTTGGGGTGAAGAAAGATTTTCGGCAGTCCGTTTGCAAACTAGCACTTCTCTGCAGGACTGATACCTTGCACAGAGGCTGTCGCCTCCGGTCACCCAGCAAGGACAGGGACAGGGTGCTGGTGCAGACCCACCCGTGTTTGTGACCTGCCCGCGGCCCCCCGGGATCTCCTTTCCCAGACGAAAGAAAAAAGTTTGACAGCTCGTGGGCATTTTCCAAGTACCCGAGGCCGGTTATACCAGCCCGAGTACCCGGGGAGGCTCGTTTTCTCCCCAGAAGAGCCGGCAACTCCCCCCCCCCATACTCGGGGCCAGCCCCCCCAAGCCTGGTGGTCCCCCGGCTGGGGACCCGCCGCCGCTCCGTAATGGATCTGATCTGTGACTTGTTGATTTCCCCTGAGCAAATACGGCTTTGATGCAGTCCCGGCGAGAGTGGTTAGCTGATGAATTGACAAAAACTAATCAGCTTTATTGGGAAACAGGTTAAGGGCAGCAGAGTGTCAATAATTCTCCGCCTGACCCCCTCATCCATTAGGAGAGGCAGGCTGATTAGACCGAGGAGACCCTGTGCTTTTTGCACTGAAATTGCTTTCATAAACTCACCATTATTAGCAGTCAATGCGAGAGGCTAATTTAGAGGAGACATCCCGAGGATGTCACATTTATCAAGGAGGTTTATGTATCATTATCTCATTTACAGAATGTCGCAGTGTAATATGTGTTTTTGGCAATAACGCTGGCCCCGAGCCTGAGCTTTGTAACGGCTTTGGACAGACCGGCCAGCGTGGGGACACCGGCATGTTGGGGGGGGGGGCTTAATTCAGAGGACTGGGACCCCCCCGCCCCCGGTCTCAGGGCTCCCGACTCTCTGCCGTTCCCACCGGGCAAGCCCGGGGTTTACCCCACGGCCCCACGCCGCCCTGGGGGTGCACCGCCCCGGCTTTTGAAAAGGCCAGATAGGGATCTGTTTGCCCACGGCCGGGGGAGCGGGGGGCTCTGCTGAAAGGGGACCACCCGGAGGTGTCGGGGGAGCGCGCTCCTTGCGCTATCTCCGCCGAGATAACTGCGCATTGTTGGCTCCCGGGCAATATATTGGATCAACACAGGTGCGGAAGCCGTGGGGAGTTCAGCCGGCCTGGGGCACCTGGGGGGCGGCAAACACACGGAACGGACCGGGAGGGGAAGGAAAAAAAAAAGATAATTAAAAAGAAGAAACAAAAATGAGGGGAAAAAAAGAGAACAAAAAAAGGAGAAAAAATAAATATAAAATTTTTAAAAGGAGAAAAAATGGAAAAAAAAAAGAAAGGGGGGAAGAAAAAAGGCAGAAAAGGTAGTCGATGAGAAAAAAAAAAAGGTCTGAAAATCGAAATCCCTCTCTAAGCACTAAATATGTCCCCCCCGGACGTGAGGGTAGGCTGGGGAGCGGTCAGGAGGGTCGAGGCGAGCAGCCCCGGCGGGCGGGGGGCCGGGCTGGCCCCGTTGGAGTGCCGCTGGCGGGTTACGGGGGGCGGATGGAGGAGCGCGGCCGCGGGAGCGTTGCTCGGGGCCGGCTCGCTGCTGCGCTGGAGCTTGCGGGTCGCAGTGGGGCTTCTCCACGCCTTCATCAGACAAACGGTGCCTGCGGGCGGCACCGGGCCGGGGGTGCGGGGTGCCCCGACTGGGCCACCCACCTGAGCCCGCCCCGGGAGGTGGTGATGGGCCGGGGACATGCGTCCCCAGCTGTGTCCTAAGCGCTGTCGTGAGCTCATGGCTCGACTGGGTGAAGTCCCCTCCAGCTCCGCTCCTTCCTCCCCCAAACCTCACCGAGAAGGGGCCCAGAGCGGTACCGTTTATGTGGGACAGCCCGGGACGCGCCCCCGCGGCCCCGGCACCGCCGACCCGGGCATGGGGACCTGGCACCGGCTCTGCCCGGGGATGTCCGGCCGGTGACAGCCCCGTCCCCGTTTCCAGACGGCTGAATGCCCCCACTGCCCACGATGTATTGGAAGGAGGTGACCCTCAGCCCTCCCAGCTGCCGGGTTGAAGGGATGGAGGAGGTTCAACATCCCCCCGCCTCCGGAGTCGGTCCTGGGGACAAGGCCCCGTTCAGGACACTCGCTGCCGTGGGACTGCCCCGCGTGTGGGGCCCGAAGTGGCGTCCGTGGGAAAACGCGGTTCCCGCTGGGTAGCGCCGGAGGAGGGCAGCGACCCCCGAGAGGGCACCGCGCCCCCCGGCCCTTTCCCTGAGGCCTCCCCGGCCCCTCGGAACCCGCCGGTGTCTCGGCAAAACCGAGGATATTCCCAAAAAACGATCCTGCCACTCGGTTTCCCCCTCTGCTCCCCGAGGGACCCGGGGAGCGCTGTTCACGGGTGCCGTGTCCGTCCGGGGTCACGTCCCGGGGCTCCCAGTGCGGGAGCGGCTGTTTTTTGGGTCTGGGTGCATCTGTTCTGCCTGTACTCGTGTGTTTGAGGGGCGCACACCCGTGTGCAGGTGTTGCCTGTGTGTGTGTGGCTCTGCCGTACCCCGCGTGGGCATCCTGGGCTGTACAGGTGCGTTGTTTCTCTGTCTGCTTGTGTCTGTGTATCTGTCCTGCTTGTGTCTGTCCCTCCTTGTGTCTGTCTGGCTGTCTGCTGTGTGTGAGTGCGCCCGGAGGCTCCAATCAGGGAGGTCAATTAAAAAAAAAAAAAAAAAAGTCAGAGAAGAGGAATACCAGGACACGGAGCAAAAGGTGTGTGTGAGTGGGTGCGTGGGTGCGCACACCCTGCGGGGGTACCCCGCGCCTTCTGCCAACGGAGCAGGGGACTAGGAGCAAAGTTGTCGGATAGTATCTTTGCTGTGTTGCACTCCCTTTTTCTTTATATTTTTCCCCCTCTCCCTTTATTTTCCCCTTTTCTTCCTCAATTTTAGCTGTTTTTATTTTTCCCACTGCAGGTCCCGGGGCGGGGCAGCGCACCTTGTCGCGGTGGCACTGGCAGCCCCGGGGACACAACCCCACCGCCCCCCGGGTGCGAAGCGGCCCATCCCCGGGGAGAGGAGGGGGGGACACGGTGACGGTGCCGTGACACGGGCATTCCCCGCAGCCGAGCGTCTTCTCCCCGCGGCGGCAAAGGCTGTTGGAAGGGAGAGCGTGTTTACCTTGGCAGCGCTCCGTGCCGCAGCCTGACCTTCCGCTCACACCGCCTCTGCAGAGCCCCCCCCGTGCCCCCCTCCCGGGAAATGGGACCCTGGCGAAGGAGCGACCCCTCGCCCCGCTCTTTCCCTTTTCTGTTCGGGCCTGTTTGAGTTAGATAAGCAGGTCTAATAACACTATTGACGAACCCGGGGGTTGGTGGCAGGCTTGACTCCCTGACCCGCAGGTGTTTATTCTTTCCGACTCGTTAAAAAGCGGTCGGCGGCGCGTTTATGGCAAATATTTGCCGCGTGCGGGAAGGGTGGAAAATTGTCATTGAACAGCCGGCGGGAGCACCCACGGCTGGTGGGGAGGGCTCTTCCCTCGGCGAGGAGCCGCTTCTCCCCCCGTGCCCCGGCCTGTCCCCTCCCGTTAACCCCCCGCCCGCTGCCCCCGCCCCTCCCGGAGTCCCCGGGGGCGGTGGTGGGAGGGGGAGTGGAAGGAGGCGGGCTCCGCCGTGACAGGTGGGCGACAGAGCCAATAGAGTGTGAAGCCGCAGCGACGGCGGGCCAATAGGAGCCGCCTGCGGCCCTTGAAGGGGCGCGCCACGGAGCGCGGCCGCACTGCCGCCCGGAGACGCGGCCGGCCCGGGGCCGCCCGACGCGCCGCCGTTCCCTTCCCCCGCCGCAGCCTGCCGGCGCTCCCATGGAAAAATCAAAAAATTTCCGCATCGACGCGCTGCTGGCTGTCGACCCCCCCAAGGCGGCGCCGGTGGCAGCGGGGCAGAGCGCGCCGCTGGCCCTGGTCACCTCGCTGGGCGGCAGCGGGAGCAGCAGCAGCGGGAGCGGCAGCCCCCCGTCCTCCTCCTCATCCTCTTCCTCATCCTCTTCATCCTCCTCTGAGCATCCCACCGGCGGCCCCGCCGACTGCCTGCGCACCGATAGCCCCTCTCCGCCTCGCCTCTTGGCCGCACACTGCGCTCTGGTTCCCAAACCTGGTTTTCTCCCCGGTACCGGCGCCGGTGCCCATCCGCATCACCACGCCTCGGCGGCCGGCATGGCCCTGGGACTGCACCCCGCGGCGCCCGGCGGGCCGGGCATGCCGGCGCAGGCGGCTCTGTACGGGCACCCGGTGTACGGGTACTCGGCGCTGGGCGGGCAGCACCCCGCGCTCTCCTACTCCTACTCGCAAGTGCAGGGAGCCCACCCCTCTCACCCCGCCGCCGACCCCATCAAACTCGGTGCCGGCACCTTCCAGCTGGACCAGTGGCTGCGGGCCTCCACCGCCGGCATGATCCTGCCCAAAATGCCCGACTTCAGCTGTGAGTATTTGCCTCCCCCTACCCTGCAGCCGCATCCCCTCCGTCCCCTGTGTCGGTGTGTGGGGCCCTACTGGGAGCTGTCCCCTTCCTAGAGGGAAGAAACCCTGTCCCTGCCCCCGCGTAAATAACCTAGAAATGTAAACAGGCGGTGACTGTCGTTTTTGTATTTTATTTTACTTTTATTAGAAGGAGGATATGGCTATCCGCAGTGGGAAGTGGGATGTGTGGGTCACCTCCCCATTCCCAGCCCCGAACAGCCTGGTTTTTCGTGGCAGGTTAAATAGGAAGGTGGCAAATCGCTTCCTGCCGTTGCCAATGCCCTTTCCCGCCATCCACGGGGTGCAAAACCCGCCGGGGATGGGAGATGGGGGGTGGTGGGTTCAGCACAGTCCCCGTGGTCTCCCCCAAAACCCCAGTCTCCATGTATTCCCCCAAAGGCAGGGTGGCAGGTCCCACCACCGCTGTTCTTTATTTTATTTCTCTTTTATCAGAAATGGTCTTATAATAATTATGGCAGGCTCCTCTCGGCAAATGGTGTAGGGATGATCTGGGGTTAGCCAAAAATTGGGGGTTCTGCATCCCCAGGGGATAATAAATAGAAATGAAATAAATATATATATTGACAGTTTAGGTTTGGGACCAGGGAAGGCAGAAAATGCTGCGTTAAACCCAACAACCCCGAAGTCCCAGCGAAGGCACGTTGCCCAGCACTAGGCCTCACGGCAACGGGGACCTTGCGTGCATCTGTTTCAGGCAAAGATCATTTTCGGAGGTGTGAGCTCTCTGTGGGAATGGCTGATTTAACAATACCGGAGGTGTAGTTTTACGAAAATCATGCCAGGAAAAGAATTGCGATTTTTTTTTTTTTTTCCTTCCCCTTCTCATACCTTGCACACACATTCGCAGACAAAAAAGTCCATTGTTTTCTCTCGAATTGGGGTTGTTTAGACTGGAACATTCAGGAAGAAAAAAATAATTAGGAGAGCTGTCAGAGCCCTGCCTCTCAAACAAGGTGCAGGAGGGAATAAATAACCGGAGAGAAACGAGAATAGAGCCTTGGAAAATCGCACCGCAGTGAGAAAATCTCCTCGGCGCGGCTGTCCGGGAGCGGACACTGTCCCTTTCTCTCTCTGCCCGCTTTAGCGAGCGGGCTCCAAACGCGGCTGGGGAGCGAGAGCCTCTCCTTAGTTTTTTGATTTTTTTTTTTTTTTTTTTTTCTTCCTCAACCAAATTAGTTAAAGGATCAAAATGCTCCGAGAAATGGGCGGTCGCACCCCCGGGGGGTGTCTGGGCTCCCAAAGGGGCTTAGTGCCCCCCCGGCTGCCCTCCCTCTTGCCCATCGCCGGGCATTTTATTTTTTTTAATACCATCCTTGATTTTAGTTATTTCTGAACTCGAAAATTAGGGCGATGGTGTTTTGGTTGGTTTGTTGTTTTTTTTCTTTCTTTTTTTTTGGGGGGGGGGGTGTTTGTTGTTTTGGTTTGGTGTTCGGTTTTGGTGGGGTGTGGGGTTTTTTTGTGGTTTTTGGGGTTGTTTATTTTTTCCCCGTTCAAATGCAGTTTTCCCCCCCTCGCTGCTGATTTACGCTCTCACAGCGGCCGGTGCCCGGCGCTCCCAGCCTGCGGGGGAGTCCCCAGCGGTTCCCGGCCCGGCGGAGGGGTGCCCGCCCGCGATGCCATTAATTAAATCCGTCGGGTACGGGCGGGCTGGGAGCACGGAAGGGTTAACTAAAGCATTAAATGGAGCAAATTGCTGCTCCCCCGAGAGCCCGGTATCCCTTCACTCTGTTTTATTGTCTCGCACTTGTTATACTCTTGGGAAATCAAGAGACATATTTTTCTTTATTTAACAGATTTAATTTAATTTTTTTTTCTGTCCCTGTGGGGGATCCCCTGACACCGCAAGCCGAGAAACCCTGGAGCCGGAGGGCCTGGAGGCTGGATAACTGTCCATCTCGCCCCAACCTCCTTCCACCCCTTCTCCTGCCTCCCCTGCTCCCCACCCCGGTCCCGGCGGATGCCCGGCCGTGGTGGGGCGGCTCCGCGCTCACCTCCTCTCCCCCCCCCCTCCCGCTCTCCTTTCCCAGCCCAGGCGCAGTCCAACCTTCTGGGGAAGTGTCGCCGGCCCCGCACAGCTTTCACCAGCCAGCAGCTGCTGGAGCTGGAGCACCAGTTCAAGCTCAACAAGTACCTCTCCCGTCCTAAGCGCTTCGAGGTGGCCACGTCGCTGATGCTCACCGAGACGCAGGTGGGTCCCCCGGTCCCCCCGCCCCGGCGAGGGGCAGAGGAGGGGTGCTGGAGGGGGGGGGGCGGTGGATGAGGAGGTGTCTGTGTGTCCCCCAGGTGAAGATTTGGTTCCAGAACCGGCGCATGAAGTGGAAGCGCAGCAAGAAGGCGAAGGAGCAAGCTGCGCAGGAGGCCGAAAAGCAAAAAGGAGGCGGTGGGGAAGACAAGGGGGATGAGGACCTTCTGCTGGCCCCCCCGGAGAAGAGCGGTGGGAGGAGGATGCGGGAGCTGCCCGACAGCGAGCCAGAGGATGAAGAAGAGGAGGAGGAGGAAGAGGAGGCGGCGGCCGGGCGATGCTGTCCCTACCACTCCTCCGACTGCTCCGAGGGGGACGAGGAGGACACGCAGTCCAGGGGACGGCATGGAGCCCCGGCGCAGCCCTAGTGAGCTCCCCCCTGCACGCCCCCCTCCCTCCAGCCGCGGGCTCGGCCCGTCCCGTCGTGGGGGGAGCCCCGCCGCTCCTGGTGGGCACAGGCCCTGCTCCCCCATCTCATTTCGATTTCTCCCTGCTTGGAGGGGGATGGAGAAGAGGATGCCCCGCATGTCGGGCAGGGAAGAGGATTTATGGTGAATACAGTGTTATTATTGACTGAAAATCAGACACAACTTGAGCTCCCCCCTCCTCCCGTCTCTGTCCCCTGGAAGTGCGCTCCTTTCGCTGAATATCGGAAATGTTTTGTTCTTACTACGCATCGGGAAAATTGTTTATGTCACGAAAGTTAAAACCGCTGGAAATCTCAATACTGTCTTTATTTTTGTATATCGTATTTATAAAAAAAAAATTACCTTTACTTATGCATGCTAAATTATTCCCCAGGCCCTCCCCCCTGCACCATGGGGTGGAAAATAAACGGTGTTTTGTACTTGAGATATATGAGCGCTCGGTGGGGGGGGATGCTGGGCTTTCCCTGGCCGGGGGCGGGTCTCGGTCCTCGCAGAAGGAACGGGGAAACTATTTCTCTTATAAATTTAATTCGGTGCCGCAGCCGCTGTACTGTATCTGACACCAGCGTGGGTCTGTTCCCCCCACCCCCCTTTCCGAGGGGCTGCAAAGGCAGAGCCAGGGCGCAGGGAAGGAGGGAGCAGCGGCAGTGTCCAGGGGCTCCGGCAGGTAGAAGGGGGTGAGGGGCACCCGCACCCCCCCCGGTACCGAGGACAGGACCGCCCCCGGCAGCCTCCCCGGCAGCTAAGCGGTGGTTTTTTTCGATAACTGCGGGATTTATCTCGCCGATAAATTTGCAGATCAATTAATTCTTGTCACCGCAGCTCTTCCCCAAATCAATTACAGAGAATTTAAATATAATCACTGGCTCATCCCCACCAGCTCGGGGCCACGTCTGGCAATTTATCCCCGCTAATGAGTTACGGCGTGGAGAGGCTCCCGCTCCCGCGTAAGCCTGCGGAGGGACCCGCCGGAGCCTGCGGCGCCCGCATCCCTCCGCATCCTGGGTGCCGCCGCTCCTCCGTAGAGCTCCGGAGGATGAAGAGCTCCAAAATACCGAGTGTTCCCGCTCCCCCAAGACTTTTTTATTATTATTTTATCTTATTTTCTTTTTTCTTTTTTTCTTCTTTTTTTTTTTTAAGCGATTTTTTACCAACCCGCGTTAAACTTTCGCATGAGAGCAGCGTGGCCCCTCTAAACGGCTTCTGTAACAACCCGTCCCGCACAACACAGTCTGGCGGATACAGGAGGTTATGACATGAGATTACATGAAGGAAAAGAGTTGTCCAGCACGGAGAGCTTCAGACGGTGCCGGCCGGAGGTGGCATTTCGAGACGACGCGGTTACAGTTATTATTTTACCGGCCCGGCACACCCAGCGCTCCGGGGGGATACGCCGTAAATCACACACATTCACAGGGTGAACCATAGATCTGTATGGATCCCATATGTCAAAAAAATTATATCGGGATAAACTTGATTTGGGCTTGATCGATACCTTCCCCTCTTGCGCAGAAAATCACCTTTGAGGCTCCGATTTAAATTTCTAAACGATTTTCTTTCGGCCGCAGGTTGTAGAGAGTTTGAGGCAACAGAAAAATAAAGGCACTAGTCGCTCAGCGATTTTCCACGCCGCTGGCTGCGGCTGCATCTTCGTGGGTGAATGCCCGCACAGGACCTCGCAACACCTGCGCAGAGCCGCGCAAAACCCGCGCAGGACCGCGGCTGCTCCTCCGCCTTCCACCCGGCGGCGCGTCCGTGTTATCCACTTCCACCAGGATTTCTCTCTCTGCTTACACCTTAAAATATCTAAAACACATCCGTCTGAAGGACACATCGTTATCTTAAAAAAACCCAATAAATAATAATAAAAATGGCAAATAAATAAAATAATAATTAAAAAAATAAAGAGCTACCTGAGCTCACCCTCCAGAAAAGATTCTCCTTCAACCATTAATTTCCAATTAAATAGCCCTTAATTAAACTGGCAGATGTGCGCCATCGGGCCAGAAATTTACTGTATGCCCAAGAGGTGTGTGTTCAAACGTGCCTCAGCCCCAAGAAAAACAGCCTCGCGGGGTACAGGCAACCCTTCCCGGGCTCTGTATCAAAGTCCTACCGGTGTATTGTGTCTGTCTCAATAAAATTAATCTCTTTAAAGCCCAGCGTCTCACAAGAATACCTTCAGTGTTCCAGACTACAAGGGCAAATATGTTTTTCAGATTCTGTTTTTATGGACGGATTAAAGTTTATTTTCCATAATAGGGCACCTAATAAAACTCATAAAGCTCTGTCAGTCTTACAGCTGGTGGCCTCATTTAACACTTTCACTTCGTAAATCATTTTACAACTTACCAGGTGTTTCCAAAACTGAAAGGAGAGGAGGGGGAAAGAGAGCAGTGGAGGGAGGGAGAAGAATTAAAGTCACTTAAAATATCGATAGGGTCCTTTGGCGGTGGGTGCGTTTGCGTTGCTGCTCGGAAGGGCTTCAAAGAAGGTGTCGACCCCAACGGGGCAGAAAAACCTTTTAATCACATTTCCCACGCTCTTTTGAAGTGAGGAGGCTCGTCCCCACGTGCAGGGCAATCAAAGACTCGGGGTGATTAGCGGAGCCCGGTAACGTTCGCGACACGCCCCGCGCCCTGCCTGGCCCGGGGGCAGGCTCCCAGCCCGGCACCGGCACCGGCCCGGACCCGGAGGCTTCGCGACCGGAGCCTGCCCAGCCCGGCAGCACCAGAGGGGCCCCGCTGCCTCCCCCAACTCCAGGTCAGCCAGAGGCCGGGCTGCGGAGGTGGGAACATGCTCTCCGCCCGAGCATCGCCCTGGGGTCCCACCCGCACCCATCGCTGGGGTGCCCCCACACCCAGCCTCATCCCTTTGCACCTGACCCCACTACCCCTTACTCTGCCCTGGGGTCCTCAGGCTCCCAGTCTGCCTCCACCCCACCCCAGCTTCCCTGTGCCCATCCCCAAGGTGCTCCCACGCCCAGCCCTGGGGTGTCCCCCTGGGGGTGGGGGGTGGGGGGGTGTCTCTTTGCCTTGAAACCCAGCCCAGGCAGGGCCCACAAGGCTTTCATCTAACTCCTTGTTTGTAATTTCATTATTTGATTTGTTCCCTCCCCCCCCAGACACAGTAGGTAACAAGCCTCTTAAAACTTTCATTGCTGTACTTGAGAAGTGGTAAGTATGAACATGGACCTTTGGTAGACATTTTACTTTAAAAAGCAACATGGTTTAGGCATGGATGTCATTAACTGGCAATTTCATAAGCATTAAGTGCTAAAACAAAAGAACCAAAATAGGATCCATATGTTCGAGGTAAACCTGCTAAAAGTCTTTCAAATGGGAAACCATAAATATATAATCCCCCTCAAACTCTCCGTGAAACTGCTGGGAAGGACATACTTCCCTAGCAGAAAGACTATTGATTATTTCTGAAGTTCAAACTGTTACGCTCATCCAAAACAAGGGGATTCATGGCAGTTTTTTTCTCTAGTTCTCCCTGAGACCCTGTCCCACGCTTCCTCCTCCTCTTACACCTGGCAGCAGGGCCACGCGTGGGAGGGCTGCGTGCCTGCTGCTCCCCGTGGGATTGCGAGTGGTCACTTCAGTCCCATGAATCCTTCCTGGCGCCGATTTCTGTTCTCAGCTCTGATTTCCCTGCCGGGGAGCTGCAGTAAAAGTTTGTTCCCCAGGTGCCACCTCAGGCACTAGAGATCCCCCAGGGTCATGAATCTCAGTGTAGATCCTCTTCCTTCTTGCCCGACTTTTGTGCTGTGGGTGCTGGTATAACCACACGGTGCTTCAGCTCTGAGAGCAGAAACGTTATTTTTTGATTCCTGAGCTGTATATCATTCCTGTCATGTGCAGGCTGCTGCTTGGTCAGCTGTCTGAATCCCAGATACACAGAACAAACAGTGGAAGGGATGGAGCTCCCAGGGGATCTTAGTCTCTCTTGGGCACTGTGTGTAGTGATCGAATTAGTCCTTCTGCCCCCAAAATGCTGGTTCAGGTTTGGCCAGAGTTAAATACCAACTGCACATTGCTCTGGGAGTTACTGGGTGACTGTGATCCAGGTTTGGTATTTTTCACTAATACTCACACAATCTGGATCACATCTATGGGGGGCTGGGGTTGTCCTCAATTAGATGAGGTGGTTTTGTCTTTTCTGGGACTTTTTCCTTTATTTTTCTTGCCTTGAGGAGTGAGGGGTTGTGTAACGTCTCCTCCGAAGAGTCTTTGCAAGGGCAGTGGACCCAGGAGGTATTTACTGTCCTGCTCCCTCCACTCTGAGGACTGAAGAGCTTTAATTTAACTGAAGTCCTGAGGCTCTCCCTGTGTGGAAACGGAAGCACCTGCATGGAAATGGGATCACCCACGATGTGTAGGAGGTCAGAGCGCCCATCTAGTGGCCTTTCTCTGATCACAAGCTACTACCAAAATTTGGGGTTCAGTTTCCTTTTGGAAAAGAAACAAGCTTTGCTGAGTTTCATCTAACTGGGACTGGTCTCTAAAACCAGTAGATGGGAAGAATGATGCCCTTTTCCTCTTGTAAAACCCAGCAGAGCCAGTGGCTTGCAGTGAATTGTGTAGCTGGAAGGCTTAGCTCCGTTTTACTGTTTGCAGGACATTTGCAAGCAGATCACAATTTCCTCTCATTAATCCATTATTTGAAATTATTATTCATAGGACTTCTGTTAATGTTCTTGGCCGATGGTAGCTTTTGGCAGGTGGGCCTTGTGTCTGAAGAGGGAGTACGGATGGACAATGCAGAAGGCACTAATTTGTCTGCCTCCCCTCTCCCCACACAGAGGAGATGGGGATGGGGAATTCCTGTCCCCACCCAGCCCTGCTGGGCTGTGGGTACCATCGCCATAAATACCAGTGAAAGGCAGCCAGAATGGATTTTAACCTGGGCGTGGGGCAGGGGAGTGATCCCAATTTAGAACAACATCTCAAAGGATAGGGCAGATTGTCCATCGCCTGGTATCCCTGGATGCCCTTTCTGGAAAGTACGTGAAAGCCAAGCGCAAGCTGCTGACCCGCCTCCGGTGCTAATTTCTGCAGTGTAATAGCGGCTGGCGATGCGCAGAGGTCTGCATAGACGATCTAATGATTCTTTCTGGACTTCAAGATGATGAATCTATAAAGCATGTATTGCTGTAGCAGCTAGGTGCAATTTTAGAAATGTTAATGAGTAATTACATAAAGGTTGTCCACAGTCATCGATGTTAATCACTGTTCTTTTGCCAGGGATAATTAAGATGACACTTCAGCAGCATCAGCCAGTGGTTCCCACTGTCTCTGCTGCCTCCTTCTCCCTTCCCAGCTCCCGCCGCAGCTCTCATCCTCCTCCAGGGATCTTCTTGGCTGCCTTCACCCCACCCATGCTCTTAGCCCCCCAACTTTTCTGAAGGGTGTGGTTGACCGTGGCCTGAGGATGTTTAAGATATATACGAGCGCGTGAGCTGGGGGTGCCAGGAGAAGCAGATCTGGGTGGTGCAAGACAGGGATATGCTGCCTCCATGGTCCTGCCCAGAGCATCACAGCACTCAGCTCTGCTCTGCAGGTGATTTGTTTAGACAATGTGTGCACCTTTCTTCAGCCTCCACCTCACGAAGCAGCTGGTCTCCCCACCTTTTTTGCTTTTTTGTGTGCCTTGGAAACCTCTGAAGAAAGGCTCATGGCCAGTATTAATGGCACTGGAATAACAGCTGTGTAAGTATACGGTTTGTTGTAATAAAACTCGTAAATTTTATCCATATTTTCACTCTTCAGCCTGTGTTCAGATGTTGCTCAGTGTAATGCAGCTTTCGGGTGATGGAAAGCCCACGACAGAGGTTTTGGCAGAGGAGAGAGACCCTGTCTGTGCCACTGAAGTGGGTGGGTGAGCTGCGGTGTGAGTTCATCTCATCTTTCTCCTGCAGATTTCCTGGGTAAAAGAGTTGAACCACCTGCGTGCTCGTTTCCTGACTGTAGGACACTAAGGGGACAAGTGTGTGACACGTTCACCCGCAGGGACCATGGAGCTGCACTGGGATGGGGAGGCCAGCCTGGGGGGCTGAAGCTGGATCCCTCCTGGGGAGCAGGAGCTCCCAGCAGCATGGGGGTACCTGGTACTTGCACCAAAAAAAGATCTGACCATGAAGCTGCCCCGAGATGACATGACTCTCACTGCTCCAGATCCTCATGGGTCCTCTTTTGGGGAGGGGAGGAAGAAAGCTCTTTTATCAGCTAAGGATCACAAGATGCCTGAAACCCCCACTCCTTTATCCTTTCAGATCTTCATCTTTAGATAAATACATCTAGAGGTTATGTTTGAGGGTGGATTTTAGCAGCAGAGGAATATGGGACAATCTTGAAAAAGCTTCGTGTCCTCTTCTGCAAAACCTGTTCATCCTGCGCCTCCGACAGCTCTGTGTCAGCCCCTGGGCAGCCCTGGCTCCTCCCTGGACGAGGCCATTTCGGGGAAAGCGTTACTCAGCATCAGTGAGGGTGTCAAAAACCTGGCCAGGAATAAAGATTTGCTTCTCCAGCCCTCTGCAGTCTGAAGGTTCCTCTAAACTCACAAACCTGGTATAAGGTTTCACAAGAACAGGGCAGCCTGAGAACATCGCTGGGTCTAGTGTCTCGCCGGATCTGATTCTCACATTGCTTTCAGACCACAGATAAGAAAAATGAACTGATTCAAAACCCACAGCAGCTTTTGAGCTGACTCGCTGCCTGCTGCTCAAGCTCTGAAGTGCTGGGGAAGAACTTCCTAGAGGCTCCCTCAACAGCTTTTATCCTCATAGGAAGTGCTGATGATCCGCAGTTGCTGTCCCTGCCTTTCTGCACGGCTTCCTCATCTCTGCTGCACAGTACCTGCGTAATCCTCGGCATAACAAAAACCTTCCAGAGACCAACAGACTTAGCTTCAAAACATTTAGTTAGGGAAATTTGGAAAGCAAACCTCATTTAGCCAACATTTAAGAGTGAATTGAACTACAGACTAAGAAAAAACCCCACCCCATCCAGAATCTGCAGCTTTGGCTGAGGAGGAGGGATGATTTTGGGAATAAGATGCAAGCCTAGAAAATGCAATCAAGGTGATTTATTTTTCCCCAGGGTGACACTGAGCATACCTTGACTTATTGAATCTACATTAGGAAAATGCGTTGCTCCATCCCTGGACTGTAGCTGAAGGCTGTTCCCGCAGCGGGCTTCCCTGCCTCTCGACAACGTTCCCCGTTATTTCACTCCAGGGCTGCGTGTGCCGACACACCCAGGAGAGGTTTGAACTGTCTGAACGGTAAAAGGTCCATAATGGAGTTTTTAATGAAAAACGTGTCATGCTTGGAAATCTCTCCCCTATGAAAAATGGAACAACCATTTCACTGGTACTGACAAAAGCCTCTCAAGGAGCTATTCAGAAAAGGTCTCTACTTGTAATCTTACCGTGTGCCTCTCTCTCTGGTTCCATTACTCAGGAATTTTTTAACGTACTCACTTTGAAGCCCTCTGTTCGCACAAAGCGAGCTGATTTTGGTGTTTGAATTGTTTTGTCCTAGGACACAAGTTTTAAGGAGTATTTGGTGCCAGCTGGCTCTCCCTAAACTTACTCTTAATAGATGCTCATTTCATTTCCTTAAAGCGTTATTAGGGAAACCACATGATATCCGACTCTGAATCGCGCACGCATTTCAATTAGTGGAAGGCTACTGCGATTAGTTTTAAAGGAAGGCTGCAGGTCGCACCAGAATTTGAGGACAGCGTGGCTGCTTTATGCAGGCAGCTGTGATGTCCATGCCTGCGGGCCTCATGGTAAACTTTACTGGAGGGCAAAGGAAAGTTCTTCCAGGAGATGAAATCACGAAAAGTGGCATATGGTAAAAGAGTCTTATCTTAACCTACAATTTCCTAAAATCAATCCAACCCAAAAAGTCTTGGGTAAAACTTATATGCTGTCTTTGGAAAAGCGACCCTATGGATCAAATCGTCTCCCGAAAGCAAAACTGCTTCATACGCTGCAGGAAAAAAAAATTATATATTAATTCTCTCACACACGGGACATAGCCGGGCACTACGCCGCTATTAGACTCAATGCAACAAAAATTTGAGTATTAAAGTAGCCACTTGCGTATTTATTAAGCTGGAAGCGCCGTTGCACACATTTGGCACCGGGCTGCTCCCGGGGTTTTAACTTTTCACATGCAAAGTTCACCCGTAGAACAATGCGAGCCAAGCGATCCCAGATGTGCTTTAAGTAGAGGATTGGGTTGCACACCTTCGCGAGCGCCAGGCAGGGCAGAGCTGCTCGCGTCTGTGCTTTCGGAGCACGACTGATATCAACCCGTCATCCCCGGTGTGCAGGACAATGGAAAAATGTCAAGTTAAAAAAGCCCTGCAGATACTTGGCCCATTCAGGTGGGGTGTTAAAACCCTGCCAAAAGGACTTGCGAATGATTTATCAGCGTAACACTCCGGCCAAAGCTAAAAACCAGACTTTACTGCCCCGTTAATTTTGATACAGAAAACAGAGAAAGTTTAAAACATCACTGTTCAGCTTAAAAGAAAACAAAAATTGAAACCGTCACAATAGCTATGAGCGGATAGTGGTGTTTAAAGGGGGAATTGAAATCTTCTGCTATATAGCTAAAAAAAAAAAATCAAACATCCGGCTTTTAGTGAAACGCATCTAGAGCGGATCACACCATATTTTCCACTGGCTTGTCAGGCGTAAGGATTAGTGTTGCAACCGTAGCTCCTTGGTTTTCCAGCGCAGTGTATTTTTACCAATCCAAAGTTATTTTCTGCTCCTGAAGTAGTAACTCCCCTGAACCTCCTTTAGGGAAGAATTTTGGACATTTTAAGTGGCATCTCTCTTATTGGAACCATCAGGAAACACTTCTTATGGAGGTTTGATGTCAACTGTCTAATACTCAATAGGAAGAAATCTCATCATGTGTGTTATTGAACATTTATTCCACAGCAGACAAAGCAAAACACGTCCAAGGCCAGTGTAACTTCTCCAGCAGCCTCTGCTGCCAGTCAGGGCTTGGCGTGCAGCCTGGCAGGAAGCCGCTCACCTCGGACTTGCTGCTGCTACAGAGACCTTCTCGCCCTGACAACCCTGCTGTAAGGAGGAGACACTGTGGCAGCGCTAGCTTTGCTGGTGACAAGTTTTTCCTCCAGAGTTTAGAATAATATATACACATAAAACATATATAATTTATAGTTATAGATATTTTAATGTATCTATAAATATAAAAAATCTAGAACATATTTTAATACATATACAAATGAATTCATGTCAGCTTTCCTTTTCACATGTGCCTTGTGTCTTTGGGATGCAGCTGGACCACAGAAGCGAGAGCTCGCGGATGTGTCTGTCCATCAACAGCAGACTCCGACGGGCTCTCCACCTCCGTGAAGCTGTGGCGGTTTGTCCAGTAGGACCATGGAAAAAAACTGTTAAACACAGCAAGATCCAAGACTCAGGAATTCACATTTATCCTGGAAGTGTCAAATTTCTGTTTGACAGTTATTCCCTCACTGAATCACCGTGAGATGACGGGACTCGCTCCGAAACACTCGCAGCAACTGTCCTTGTACCATGACTACGGCACCGTGGCCTGGCAGTGTATTTCGGCTGTTTTCCTTGAAAATCCAGTTCTGAAAAAAGAATTTATGTTTATACATAAATGTGACAAATGTAAAAGCTGTGGGCAGGTAAAATATGTTTTGTTCAGAAACAAAGCAATGGCTCTAATAACTGTAAGTCTGAAGAGAACGTACTAGCTGTTTGGGATAAATAATAACTAACGTGAGTCTAAAAAATACAGGAATTGTAATTTTAGACTGTAAGGTTAAAACCATCTCCTCTAATTGCACAGCAACACCTGCATCACACCGCCTCAGGCAGCTGCAGCAAGTGACCAGACTCAGACCCATAAAGCACCAGGCAATCTCTCCACGGGCAGCAAAGGGTGGGCAATTCCCATCACCATGCGAAGCACTCAAACAAGGAACCAGCAGCCTGCCACTTTTAATTTAAGGAAGATGTTTCAAGATCTATCTTGAAGAGCAAAGCTGCCTCAACCTCCCAGCTAGAGCAACGTGTTTCCATTGTGTTTTTAGACCACATGTTGAAGCGCTGGGTCTACCTAAACTCTTGTAAAAAAGGTAATTAATTGGGTGGCTGCTGCAGTCTAGAGGGAGTAATTTTTACTCACCAAGGTCCCATGCATTACACAGCAGACAATTTCTAGGGGCTTGCACAGATTTTTCTCCTGAGTCCAGCCTTCAAAACTAAAATACAAGGTTTGGCATGGTTGATTGCACAGGAGCTGTTTACCTGCACTCTTCAAAGTTGCAGCTTTTGTATCCATCAAAATACAGCACCAATTCTTCTGCTGCCCATGCTTCTGTTAATTGGTACGAATTTTAGAAGTACTTTAACTACATTTTTTCCCTCTTCTGTCAGTTGCATGTAAGAGGGGAAATAATCAGTTTTGTATGCTTAAAAGCTGCCAATGGTGTGAAACAAGCTGAAGAAAGCATCTTGCTTTGTTCTTTTGATACTAATCTCTTCTTAGTTGTTACTGTGCTAGCATAACCTGGGATTTTGAAACTGGGTGTCTCTGCTTCCAGGACACCTTGTTCCCTACAATTTGCTGTCTCCAACAGAGTAAAGGCAAGAAAAACAGCTCCCTGGCTCCTGGGAGAGGCACTCCTCCATCTGAAAGCATTACTCATACAACTGAGCAAGCACAGTAGCTACAATCAAGTCTTTGATTAAAAAAAAAAAAAAAAAATCTTGTCAACCTCTCTTGCTGCAGAACTGAAATTTTTCTGGAGGATGCCTACTGGGAGAAAATTTTCCCAACAGGGGCAAATTCAAAGCAGTAGAATAGATCAATTGGTATCAAATGCAATCAGGAGGCACCATAAGTGAGCGGACTGGTGAACACCAGAGGGCAAGGCTGGTTATGGAAACAGGGCTGGCAGCTCCAGCACAGGCAGATTATGCAGATGCAATGTATTCTGCAGAGGAGAAAGTGCCTCCTTCCTCCAATTTAAGGTCATTCTCTTCGTGGCAAGACAGCTAGAGTAAAGCTAATACAAACAGGAAAGCCTTTAGAAAATTACAGTTTAATGTATAGTGGTAAGGTGACAAAAGAAACAAACCATTAACACTGAGTGTTACAGAAAGAAATGGACATTATTTTTTTTTAAACATCTGAATGGAAAATACAAGCAAATTCTTAAGGAAGGTATTCTCTTATTAAAAGACTCGTACTGACATTATTGTTTGTGCCTAGAAAAATCAGATTAACACAAGTGATTAGGAAACTCCAATTTTAAAGCTGCGAAAAACAGGCTAAAAGAGCAATAAAACTATGCTGGGATCTCTAAACCCAATATAATCGGGCAAAGTCAGATCTTCAAGTCGTTTTACTACAGCTTTGAAACCAACTGAAGATCTTTTCCTGACCCATAGTCAGGTAGACAATTCACAGAATTAGTGGATAACTTCAACACTTTAAGAAAAAAGTTGATTTTTTCCAAACCTGACTGACCAGTACTTGTGCCATCTAGTGGCCTGTTTCTTCAGGCAAGTACAACGATTAGCTTCTAGAAGCCTTTGGTTAAGGCTGCTGCTTTAACATTCAGTGGTCAGTATTCTGCAATTATTCTAAATGAAAGGTTAGAACATGCAATGCAGAATGCTACTGCTGACTGGGAGTATCACAGAAGAGAAACTGAACATCTTCTGCAGATACTAACTGCCAACACAAATCACCCGTACCAAAAAGGAACACGACAAAAACATTTTCTCTTTCTTCTGAAAGGCCTTCCATCACCTTCAATCAAACCTAACTAGTGTGTAGAGCAAAGATACTGTTTACATCAAAAAAATGGATCCTTTAGAGTATCACGGATCTCCTAATTCTCAATTATTTGAGTCTGAAAGACTAATAAAGCTCTGCATCTTCATGCACACCTAGTTTTTCTGTATGTTTTATTACAAAAACAGAACTATAGCTTCAGTTTGGCTTCTTTTGCTTGCAAAGCCTTGGTTGCCAGCTCAACACGCTCTTTTAACAAGCTAGCTTCTTCAGCACTTTTATGGGCTTGTGCATTTTTCAGTAAGAAGTGGGTAAGGAAGAGTTTCAAGCCTTCCCGTAGCATTCCCAGTTTGGGGTTGTCAGATACCCTGCAAAGATACAGATCAAAAATAGTATTTAGTCTTCTACTGTTTCAGAAGTTTCATAATTTATTTTCTTGATCTTCTTCAAATAGAGACATATAAAAAATCCAACCTATAAAAGGAGCTTTTCTGAAGAGGCTTTCAAATTAACAGCTAGTCTACATTGGTTTGGCAAACAGCCCAAACACACTCAACATACAATTGATCGTCAACAATAAAATGACAATTGATCGTCAACAATAAAATGGAATATTGGAGCCTTAGACTTGCTTTAGGTAAACAATTACACTGCAGCAGCAAACGAGGCAAACATCACGTTTGAGCTCCCTTGTGTTGCAGCGCTAGCAGTTCAACATCACCTGATTTTTTAGTAACTTTATGTGACACTGCAATTTTAATACAATGAAATCACGGACTCATGGAACAGTTTAAGTCAGAAAGGATGTCCGCAGGACACCTTGTCTGACCTCCTGTTTAAGGCCAGACTAACATCCAGGTGTGGTCAGGTTGCTCAGTCTTATCCACTCAAGTCCTAAGCATCTCCAAGGTCCCAGCCTCTCCAGGCAACCACGTCCCATATACACACACACACATCGATTTTACAGACAATGTTGATTTAAAAAAAATATAATCCCCCAAACCTTTCCCTCATTAGTATTTACTTATTTTTCCTTCTAACAAAGACCGCTGGGAGAGTGAATCCCACTGCACACAGATGGCAAAGCAATAATGAAAGCAGCTAATTACAGAGCTCTGCTCACAGAAATCCTGTGACCAGCGTGATACACTGAATATCTGAAAGCCTTATTTTGTATAACAGTTCTAACAGTCGTATCTATATCGGTGCCTGTACCAGCACACAAATGAAATGCTTTCCCCCACTCACCCAGGAGAGCTTACTTTTTAAGGGATGAATGGCTGACCTTTGGAAAAGGCACTGTGTAATTCCAAACAAAAAACCCCAAATTTCTTGTCTCTTGTTCTCCGATCACTTACCTCACAAAAATGTCACTAAGTTCTTCAGCATCTGTTTTGATTAACAGCATGCTTAATACTTGTCGCAAGAAACGGACTTTGGGTTTATCCAGTTCGCTGAATTCAATCACCTAGTGGAGAGAGAGAGGGAGAACTGAAGTATTTCAAGGAGCTAAATCCTCTTCTAAATGAATAGCTTTTAGCACAGCAACTGGCCTCCCGTGTGTACCGAGTCTTAAGTTTGACACAGAAGAATTACTTGAGAACACTGCCTCCAAAAGTCAATCGATAAGGAAAGCAGAGAAGTTTCTAAGGAATAACCTGTCTGCTAGTACCAGAATACCAGATATAATTTCTCAATTACATAAATACTTCAGAAGAACCTAGGACAATCCACACAATTGCCCGTTTACAACATTTTAATTATTTTTTTAATAAAACTCTATAGACTTCTAACTCTGAAATCCAAATGTTCAGCAGATTTATTTCTGGTCCAATAATAATCAACACCAGCTAAAAAGCACAGCACAGAATCCACTGTCAAAGCCTGTTAATGAAGGGGCCTCAGTTCCAACTCTGGATACTCTAAAGAAAATAATCTTACAACAGCTCTAGATGTAGAATTGCAGATTTTCTGTATGCCTGGATCACCACAGGTTCTGTTTTCCCTAAATTATAGTTACTGTAACCAATGGGACTAATTTGGCAATTTTAGAATAAGTTTTGTCTTAGCTTATGACCATGAATAGTTAAAGTACCAGATAGGTAACAGAGAAAACACACTTTCTATAGAGCTAGCAAATGCAAGGAAAACACAGAAGTTTTTAAAAAAGAAAACACACCAACCTTGAGAACTGAAAGTGGCAATGACTTTGTCCTTAATAAGTGAGCCAACAAAGAAACCAAGTTGGAGATGGCAGCGGCTGACTGGTTTTCTAAGCCTCTGATTTTGTCCCAAATACTAAACTGAAATGTCACCTAGGTGTCAAAGGAAAAAAATAATCCTACAAATCAGCAACTGTTTAAATGAGTAACAACATAACAAAACCTTTTGACCTTTTATTCTTTATGAGTCCCCTGTTTGTTAAAGAGATGCTTGATGAGACTGTTCCAACTCTTTTAAAATGCATAAAACAGAGGCAAGCAAACCTTCTGCAGTAGTTATTTTATTTCCTATTTAGATCTGACCATGAGTATGCCTTACTGAATGCACAGCTATACCAGCAGAATTTTTCCTCAGGATCAGTATCTTAACAGGCATCCGTTGTCAGGTATTTAATAACTGTCTTCCTAACCACGATAATGACACTAAAACAAAGTAGAAACAGACATTTCTTCACCTGAAATCGTCTTTCATATTGACAGAACTTGCCAGCCAAAAATGCATAGAAGGGGTTATATGTCTTCTCCTGTAAGCAGCAGTAAAGGATAACATGAACAATTTCTCTCTCTTGCTGATCTTTCAGTCCAAGCCTAAAATATAGCAAGAGAATGAAATTGTTTAGTAAGGAAAAAATTACTGCCACAAAGCCACAAAATAAGAGCTACAGTCAACATTTGAGAGTAATACTTACAAAAATAACCACAAAAACCACATATAATTTTATTTGTTAGAAAGTTCTTACAAAGTCTTTAAAACACTGAACGGACTTAAACCCTCTAGACTGTGGGCTAAATCAGGATCCTGGTATGGCAACATGGAAATGACACAGTATTACCAGCGTTAAAGGAGTGGCTGCAAAAGCAAGACTTCAACAGACAGTAGTGAAATGACAGAAGTATAATTACCCCCTGGGGAAGAAAAGGTAGCCCACTCTATGTTTGCAGCTCTCCATGAAGAAAAACAGAGGAGAGGGCCCTGTCACCATCGAGTCTTGTGCCTTTGAACATAGCAGCAGTACTGCAGGAAGTGCTGCTGCATGGTGTACTGACACAAAGGTTAAATAGAGAAACAAGAACCGTAGGACCTGTTGTCTCATACTTGGACCTATGGTCACAGGAGGAAAAACAGCCTTTGGATCAGTGTAAGTCTATTCATAGAAACAAGTCCACAGCCTTTTACTTCTCTGGTATGTACTAAGGATGAGAAAAGATTTTAAAGATGTTTTTCCTACTTGGTGATATGAATCTTCTCACTTCTAGGTCAACTCCATGCTACATAATACTTGAAATTCATTATTGTTTGACACTAGCCTAAAAGGATGCAGTCAGTGATTTCAAAGGACCTTAAAAAAAAAGAAAAAAACAGCCTGAAGAAAGCATTCAGCATCAATGAGTGCTTATGTTGGCTGCCTCACCGTGAAGGCCAAGGACCGAACAGCCTCCCCACTTGAACAGCTGACCAGCCCAAAAGAGGGCTGAGGCTTTGGCAGGGAATGGTAACTAACTTGCAATGCACCTGTTCTGTGAATAATACCGTTTAGCTTCCAGGGCTGTCAAATGCTTGGCAGCATTAAAACCAATTAAAATGAAAAATGCTTTGCATTATAATCTGAAAAATGTCAAACAAAATTCTTTTCATTGCTTCAAGCTCAAGTTTCATATGGCATTAGTATAACTCAAGTGTATTTTCTAACTAAGTTTGACTCCACTGGAACTTGGCTCCACAGTCTGTGGAGTACACTTTGTTATTACTGGAGTCTAATATCCCTCATTTGTATACACCTCCAGACATCTGCCATTGCATTTGATCACAGACACATACCAGATTAACAGAGAAAATATTGTCTTTCAGCCAAAATCCCCCAGAATTTAAGGCTTTACAATCTGGGATGATTTCTAGGCTGATTGCTAATGAGCGATGAAAACTTTAGAAGTTGTCTTCTCCAAAAGAGACCAGCATTATAAGTGTCTCTGATATAATCCGCTTGCTCTCCCATCAGCCAAGTTCTATCTGATTTTATTACAGAGCAACATGTTTTGGACTTTTTTAAACAATACACAGGTTTTCAGCCACCAGCCCTGCATTTAACATACGACTTGTGAAGTTACAATGCAACCACTAATTTGGCATGCTCTCCTTTTTCTTGTTCATCATCAGGACTTGCTTCTTTAGGAAATAGTCATGTTGCTAGACAGTTGTAACCAAGTAAATCAGCACTTTGATGTGCAATTTTGTTCTTACCTTCACTTCTTCACAGACCTACCAGTATTTTCTCAGATCTAGCATTCCTAAACATCTAAATTTAGGAGTCAGGACTGTCTCTTGCTGCTGAGCTTCACCATAAACCTGTACAAAGTCATCAGCAACTGAAGCCCAAGACTATAATTGCCTTTAGATCACANGTTTTCCTATCTCTCCTGTAGACCCCTTCAGGTACTGGAAGGCTGCTATAAGGTCTCCTTGGAGCCTTCTCTTCTCCAGGCTGAACAACCGCAACTCTCTCAGTCTGTCCTTGCACAGGAGGTGCTCCAGCCCCCTGACCATCTTGGTGGCTCTCCTCTGAATTTGCTCCAGCAGGTCCATGTCTTTCTTATGTTGGGGATCCCACATCAAAACCAGCAGTACTCAAATCCACCTTTTAGAAATCAGTTGAAAAGATTTGATACAGTAATATACTTGCTATGCTGAAATACACACTACACTACAACAGGATATCCAAGACTTTTACAAGTTTCAACTCTTTGCGAGATGTAAAGTTTCTCAAATTCTTCACGTCTATGAAATAGCTTAAAAAATTGTCTCTTCATTAGACTTAAGCAGCATTCATTTCCCCCTGTGTGTGAATCTGTGGTTTGTGAAGGTGTAGCCTTTCAGCTGATGAAACAGATCAAGTCTTACTCTCCTCTTTGTATCTAGTGATGTTCTCCATCCTCCCTCTACATTGACACTTCTGCAATCACAACCTGAGCCACTTCAGGGAGCTGTTCTGGCTTCAAACTAATTACTTTCTTTTCATGTAAGGAGAAAGACAAGCACAACTACAGCAGCATGGATTTCAAGTGGTTTAAATTACCATTTCTAACCACACCTCAACTCTGCCAGAGATCTTGCAGCAGATGAATCAACAAGCACAGTTAAAAAAATTCTTTATGTATTTCTCAGGCTCTTCCTCATGAGACTGACATCAAACATATGACTATAAATTCCCATACACTCTGGAACGCATGTTCACATTAAAGTTAATTCCTTCACTGTCAATTCTGTGTATTTTCCATTATACTCTGCCAGATGTGGGCAGATTTGAGAATTCCTCTCTCTTTGAGTTTGCTGTATAAAAATCAGTATCAACACACAGCAGGCAACCTGCAGACAGTTTTTCTGCCAAGCCTGTATGTATACAGATCCGTATACAAGTTTAAATAGCACAGATGGGAGTCAAGGATCAATTTGCAAATTGAACTACCAGGTCTTGGCAAGAACTGCAGCAGCAGCTAATTTCTTTTAATTGAACAGGCCATATTAAGATATTGGAATGATTCCATCACAGTCTTAAATCCAACCTGTGTTTTGCAGAAGTGACATTTAATCAAATATTAGTTGACTTTATTACAAAGTCTGTTTTGGTTTGGTTAGCAAATTAAATAATTGCATGCCATCCTGGTAAGACAATTCCCTTGAATTACAAGGCTGCAATAGAAAAGTTCAGACCTGATCTCTCCCCTCCCGGTTACTGTAGACTTTCAATTAATATTCTGACAAACACAAAGAACAGCTTAGTTTGAGCTTTCTCCTGATCACATCTTCTTCTAAAGAGGTGTTTGCCAAGTGATAAGGAAACTGGTCTTAACGTGAAATGTGACCCTGGAGCAAATCCAAAACTAATAAATTCTGCAAGAGGGAAGTGGAGGTGCTAGAACACTACCAGGTCATGCAAGTACGAACAGAGATCTACAAGATGGCTTAACAAGGTGTCAAGAAGCAAAGGAAGTGGCAGCAGTACAGAAATCCAGCAAGAAAACCAAGAGAAGGGGATTCTGGTCTGCCTCTGTGAGGAAGCAAGTCTGCAACAGATTTCCATGTGCCTGACCGGGATGCACATCTTCAGTGTAAAACGGTACAGGCTTCTTAAGTTGACAGATGCTGTAAATTAGTTACAGACACCAGTGGCAATAACAGGGGCTACCACTTTCCTCTGGCTGCCAACCCCTTACTAGTCCTTACACCACAGTTTTGGTCCCGCTCCTACCTTTCTACCCCATATGGATCCCTGGCTATGCGCTTTTTTAATTGTATTATCAATTAAATGCTCTTAAGCCCAGGACCAGCAATGTTATTTTTCCAATGCAGCTAATGCTGTTTTTAGTTCTGGACTCTCTTCTGCGCTAGTCTGTACTTACTTGAGAAGCTTTTCAAAGGCATCCAGGAAGTCTTCACTTGTCATCAAGACACAAAAAATACTTCTCCTGATATCAGTGTTCATTCTCAGCTTACGAGCAAGCTCCATTATCTTTGAACTTGCCTGAAAAAAAAAAAAATGCTATTTTACTTATGCTTGCTTTAAGAAACCTATTTCTGTGCAGCCTCTTTAAGACCACTAATGAATATCTCCAGTAAACTATGAAGCATCAATCCAAATGTCCTGAGCTTTTGTCCAGAGGCATAGGCATCACATGGAGCTTTTTCACCTAGGGAAATATATTTTAATGTGCTTTAATTGTGACAATTATTTTGAAGATGTGCTTCTCTGATGCAAGTCACAACGATTATCTCACCACGCTACTTTTAGAATCAGCTGAGACATATGCCATCCATGGACAGACAACATTACCTGTCAGAATTCATTCTAGCAAATCCACTTTAGGTCAAGTCTCTTCTTCCACTTACACAACAAGTTACATCTGCAATTCCACAGGATAAAAAAAATAAGCTATACCATAATATATGTAGTAACAGCTCTTATGAAGCACATGAGTACAACATTTTGAAAAAATGTAAGAGTAGAATTTACAGTCATAAAGCTTAGTCTCAGAAGAGTCTGTGAAGGTTTTCTTCATGGGCTCTGAAATGAACTTATTCACCTACGTGAAGAATATTCAGAAGATCACACTTAGACTTACAAAGAGCACTGCTTGAATTTACCTTTCCTATATGCAGTTTTTGCTGAGTCTTGGTGTTTGTATCACTGATCATTGGTGCTCCGCTCCAGGACGACCCTACAATCCACCAGCGACCAACCTGATCAGCACTGAGAAGAGATTCCAGGGAGACACGGAGCTGAGTGTCTTTTCCAGAACCACTGCTGTGAACCTTGAGTAACAAGAAAGAAAGAAAAAAAAAAAGCTTTTATTTGTAGCTTTCTTTTTTAAAAAAAGAAAACAAAAAATACTTTAATTACTTAAAGTTACTTTAAAACAAATAACTTAATTTCCATAAAGTTCTTCACGTGTTTCCTCTCCACAACCTTCAGTTTCAGTCCGCAATCTGAAAGGAATTTACAAGTTTCCCATATACTCTAATTTCTCAAATACAAGAAGTTGCTTAAATCTACATTTAGAAGCTCGAGTATTTTTTTTTATTTTTAAAAAAGACACAATCAATAAAAAAGTAGCTATATTCTAATCATAAAACTTGATTAGAATTTAGATGATACTGATATTGAAAATCAGCATCTTATAATCTGGTCATGATTTTCCTTTTGAACACCTGGGATCAAATAAAATCACACAACAAACTGCTTTAAGTTTTGTACAATTCAAACAACAAAAAGTTTAAACTCTTTGAACAAAATAAGAATTTTCAACAGTTATATAAGGGGATATACAAGAGTCTAGAAGCATAGTAAGAAGACTGCAAAAATTTAAGAGCCAAAATTCTACAGAATTAGGTTACCTAGCTTATTTTTGCCTGGCCTATTATCACTGATGTGCACATCCTACACTTACAAGTTTCTGAAAAATAAGATGCTCTAGGTGTTGTATACAAGTAGTATAATTTTCAGGTTGGAGATACATGGATTCTAGAACCACATTCAAGTCTTGTGAAAATGAATTGGTTCTCAATCCAGAGACAATTACTTTCATGTATTTGATATGGGGTTGTTCTAGACAAATTGCCCCCTCTCCACCAAAAAAAAACCCCAAAAACCCATCAACAAAAAGAAATAAAGAAAAAACATCCAGGTTTTCAGAAGTATAAGACTTCCAAAATAATTCTAGTAAAGTTAGGAGTGAGTGCCTGTATTCAAAACCTACGGAAAAAAACCCCAAACTTGTCATAATGACTCATTTCTTCTGCACAATCATTAAACATCCCACAATCTCTTTTTCAAGTATGGGACTTTGCCTCAAATTCTTTGGCTAAGTATTATGACCTTTCTTAAACTGTTCTGCAGAAGGATGGTTGACTGCTGACTAAACTGCAACATGGGAGATAATACTTAACAATCTAAGAAGTTATTATTTTTGTCCACAAGAGTTTCAGACTGTTAAACAAATTAAACAATACTATAGCCATCAAGCCAACAGACCGTGCCAATGACTACTTCTGGTTCAGGAATAGCTATAGGTCAAGAAAGTTCTCACCAGTGTTCTTTGCAATTTGCGGAGTTTTTCAACTGGTTCAGGATCATAACCAGGAATCTTGCGCATGTCGTTATTCCTTAGTGCCAACATAGTCTCTAACATAAAACGAACCTATTGGGATAAGTATTTCTCTGTATTATATGTTGTAAGTTTATTAAATAGAGGGTGCACTTTGAAATGACTGTTTTGTGAGAATAAGCAGCTCAGTTGGCAACGTATGTCAAAATGTAGATTACATAAATACAAATACAGAAAAGGATGTTTACTTTAACTCCTGTTATATTCATTTGTGTTCAGAAGTCAATTCAAAGCTTAATCTGCAAAAACCACCACGCCTCAATGACCATTTTCTGAAGTGTACAAAATTATTATGAAACAGAAGCACTGACCATTGCGTAAGATGCAAAATGGTCCTAGTCTCACCCATTTCAAGCATTTTGGTTACTGTGTCCTAAGAACTAATGGAGAAAGACAGACAAGAATGCGAATAATTGAATGCAACAAATGAACACTAATGGCAACTTAGAATCTAAATACAGGAGAGCAGAAAACATTTGGTAAGTTAACACATGTATCCAAGTGCTTATTAAAGTCTATTCAGAACAAAAAATCTTTAAAACACATGCACACGTACCCTAGTCTGATCCTGGAGTTTCTTCTCTACTGTGTTTGCTTTCTTCTGGGCTTCTGTGATCAGTTCCTTCAAAGCCAACGCATCATCTTTTCTTAAGGAAAAGCCCACGTTTTTCAGAAGAAACAAAATCAACTCAATCTCTTTCTCAGTGAAAGTGCTAACAAGCTTTTTCAGAATATCGAAGATCAGGAGGGAATGAACCACATGGAAGTTATACAAATGAGCAATCAAGGCAAGCAGATTTTCACATTCTTTCCCTTCAGCATCACTTTTACAGTGTTCATCAAATTTCTTCACCACAGCTTCCAAAAAGTGAGCACCAACCTGGCAATAGTTCCATTAAAGGAAAAAAAAAATATCCAGCAATTAACTGTAAGTAGATTTTACAGACATCCATAAAACAGTCATTTTTTGGGTACTGCCACTATTCAATTTAAAGAAATATTGCTGTTCCTCTCAACCAATACAGATGTTCTACATTTACATATACAAATATCTAAGTGGTGTGACATTTTCTTGAAGTGTATGTTATTTACACCTCATATATGCCCATCCAGTTGCCTTTTAAAGTCTGTGCAAGAAAAACAAGTGTTATGAACTTACACTACACACACATCAGAATTCATTTGTTTACACAAGTTTTATGGACACATATGAGCCTATTTCCAGCTGTCAGGCTAGCATGCTGTTACTGGTTGGAAGGGACCTTAAAGATCACCTAGTTCCAACCCCGCTGCCATGGGCGGGGACACCTCCCACTAGACCAGGTTGCTCAACTTCTAAAAAGATTGTGTTTCTCTTCTTAAAACAGCATTGTAATACTACATTATACTTGCAGTCAGAACTGCCTTTCAAGGAGTAAAGAGGAACAAAAAAAAGTATAATGGCAAGGCTGCATGGACAAAACTGGCTGCAATTGCATCCCTCTGATATTTAACATGGTTTCAGAGACAGCATTCAGGTCACTATATGACAAACTGAAGAACTGGTATCAATGCATCTTTTGAACTGAGATGTAGAAAGAAAATATAACTTGATGGGAACATGGTGCTGAAACACCTCCGTGTCTTGAAAGACATTTCACCAAAATTAGCAAAAAAAATCACTAGTTTCAGCTTCTTCTTAACAGTAAGCAAGAAATATTTTATCTCAGTCATTCTCTGGGCTTAAAAACACAGAAGAAAAACCCTCCAAAAAATTTGCCACACTTTAAAAGTTTTTAATATTCTGGAGTCATTTATATACCTAGCTAATTCCACTGATGATTTGCATGATTACACTTAAAAAAGGACTTTTTCCACTGATGTAAAGGGATTTCTTAATTGCAGAGCTTTCCTTGTCTGGATAGACATTGTTAGAGAACAATACCCTCACACATCCAAGAGAACAGAAATGCATTAGTATAATTATACAGAGAAAAAAACTTGAAGCTTAAATACATTTAATTTTATGGATGCAGAAAGATTTTGATGAAAAAAATGTTTTTTTAACTAACCAGTTGTAACTCATGGAGGAAACAAATTAATCAGATAAAGCAACAAACTTGGTCCCTTTCACTTGTGGATGTCCAGCAAATAAGCTACAAATACTGATGACATTCAACTAAAGATGCATTTTAGTGACACACAATCAAAAATTAAAAGGCCATTCTAACAAAATATCACGGAAAATACTCTACAATATGTATCGTTAAACAAAATTCGTCCCAACAACAATTACCTCAATTCCTATGTTATGATGAAGAATGCTGACCAGAAGGACATGCTCCATCATCAATCTCGCAGGCATGGCAACTGCAGTCACACAAGCATTCATGAGAATATCTGTCAGAGTTTCATTCATGTCCTTTCTGCTGTTGGCCATGTAGAGCTCTTCCATCTGTCCACTAACGGAGGACATATTCGGTTCACTCAACCTATTGAGAAACAAAATCCAATGCTTACTCTTTCTTCCCCTTATAAAGTTCCACAATTTTCAACTTACCCAATGGGCAAGCTATTATTTTTAGAGAAACTAGCTTGGCTTAAGAAAGATTAAAAAGCTGACTAGAAGATGACTTCCATATTTTGCCGTGTTTACTAAACTGAAAAAATACAACATATGTTTAATTCAGGTGGTTTTCTTTTTAAATATTTACATGTAAAAACAGATTAGCAGCAGTATTTACAAAGCAATGTGCTTACTGTCACACTGAACAGACTTAATAAGAAAACAGACTTTGGTCTTAGCAGTTTTACTACAGCACATTGCAGTCTTTCGAGAAAATGAGTATGAAAATACCCCGTACTTCTCTAAAATTTAAGATACATTGAATTCTACACACTGCATATTGTAGTCTACATTTTATGGATAACACAGATAGAAGAAAATACCAACTGATTTCTTATTTTAAAAAGGCTCTAAATTTAATTACTTTTTTCTGTTCTTCTGTACTTTAAGCTATGAAGTGTTGCTCCTCCTCAGTTATACTGTTGGGGAAATTTAATTTTATTTAACAAAAAAACAAAATCATGCTTTTTTGGGAAGGTTGTGACTGACATCATGAGTTTTTTTTATGGGCATACTCCAACTGACACTAAGTGAATTACACCCAGCACTTGCAGGCAACTGCTGCGTGGAATTCAGCCCAATCTTAAATTTATTTTCTAGATTTTAAAACTTCTGTAATGACCAGCTTTGAAAAATTTATATCAACAAAGATTATTATTATTAAGGATAGCAGACATAATTGCCAACTTAAAATCAGTTTGTGAAGAGAAAAGTCACATCCTTGCCACTTTTCTGTGAGTGATGAGCACTGTCACATTGAACCAGAAAGATTAATGACTTTCCTTATTACATTACCTGTTAATGAGACCATTCACCATTTTCTTCAGTCTTCCCAATTCTTCTCTTTTCTTGTCATCTAGTGTCTCCTGAACTTTCCTTACTTGAGGGGGAACATACTTCGCAGCACTGTGATTATGACTCTTATCAGGAAAACAATAAAATACTAAATGACATTAGGATCTTAAATATTTGAACACAAGTATATATTTCTATTTCAGATTAATATACCAATTTTTTAACTAAATACATACTTTGCCATCTAACAACTAATGCCAAAGGAACAACTTCATGCAGAAAAGAATCATACCCTTGTCCTTTAGAGCACTATCTGGCAGCATCCCGACTTTGGGGAGCGATACCCTCCGCGCTAACAGCCCTCCCCAGGCGAACTCCCTACCTCCTCCTCCTCCTCCTCCTCCTCCTCCTCCGGGGGCTCGCTGGCCTCAGGCACCCCGCCATCCTCAGGGGACGAGCTCTCGCTCTCCCACTGCTCTTCCCCATCACCCCCCTCCGAGGGGTCCGAGGCGTCCTCCGGCTCCTCCTCGTCCTCCTCGTCGTCCTCCTCTAGCACC
Organism: Syrrhaptes paradoxus; assembly: GCA_013400615.1. NCBI lineage: Eukaryota > Metazoa > Chordata > Aves > Pterocliformes > Pteroclidae > Syrrhaptes > Syrrhaptes paradoxus. Next base: position 41,588 of record VZTO01009631.1, on the reverse strand, counting down.
GACCGGCCCTGCCGCGGCCCCGGCTGTCCCTCCGGCGGCGCCGGGGCCTCCTCCTCCTCGTCGCTGCTCTCGCAGAGGCCGCTGAGGCCGGCCTGGGGGCCCAGGGCGCCCAGCACGTAGCCCAGCCCGTCCCGCAGGAAGCTCTGAGGCAGTTTCTCCGCCGCGGCCCCCTCCTGCTTCTTGCGGCGCTTGCCGAGCCCCAGCCACCGCTCCAGCCGCCGGATCTCCTTGTCCTCCTCCTCGTTGGCCTCCAGCAGGGCTCGCTTCCGCGCCGAGGCGGTGGCGGAGGCGGGGGGCGCGGCGCGGGGTGGCGGTGCCGACAGCGGAGACCCCAGACGCTGCTTTCCGACGGCGGCAGCGGGCGAGGCCGCGGCTCTGGGGCGGGCAGCAGCCGCCGGCTTGGCAGGAGCTGGCTTGGCAGGAGCCGGCTTGGCAGGAGTCGGCTTGGCCGGGGGGGCGGGGGCCTCCACCGGCTCCCCGCGTTGGAGGCGGCGGCGGCGGCTCCGCTTGAGCCTACGCTTCTCCTTCCTTGCCTCCCGGCGGCTCTTGCGGTTGTGCCGCTCCGAGTCTTTCAGCACGGACAGCGGCGTCTGGTCGCCAGCTGCCTGCACGAACTCCTGCACCGAGTGCCGCAGTCTGTCCAGCTTCCCACCACGGCGAGCGCGGGCGGCACCCGGGCGCTTCATCTTCCCGCCGGCCACGCCGCGCCTGGGCGCCGCCATGTTGGGGCAGAGCCGAGCTTCCTCTTCCGCCCGCAGACGCCATTTCGGGCAGCAGCGCCCCCTGCTGGGCGCTGTCCGCTGGGCGGCCCCTCGGGTGAGCCCAGCTCTGAGGAGACGGGCTCGGGCGGGCTGGGGCTCGCTTGAAACCTCGAACAAAGACGCTAAATCCGTAGAGATCCCCTCTTTTTTTGGTAAATATTTAAGAAAATGTAAGGCTTGTCCCTCATAGAATCATTAAGGTTGGAAAAGACCTCAAGGATCATCAAATCCAACCCAACACCACCTAACTCACTAAACCATGTCCCTAAGCACCACATCTACACGCTTCTTGAACGCCTCCAGGGATGGTGACTCCACCACCTCCCTGGGCAGCCTGTTCCAATGCCTGACCACTCTTTCAGTGAATAAATTTTTTCTAAAAAAACTAAACACCCCCAGCTCCCTCAGCCGCTCTTCATAAGACCTGTGCTCCAGACCCTTCACCAGCTTCGTTGCCCTTCTCTGGACCTGCTCCAGCACCTCAATGTCCTTCTTGTGGTGAGGGGCCCAAAACTGACCCCAGGATTCAAGGTGCGGCCTCACCATTGCCGAGTCCAGGGGCACAATCCCTTCCCTAGTCCTGCTGGCCACACTATTGCTGATACAGGCCAGCATGCCGTTGGCCTTCTTGGCCACCTGGGCACACTGCTGGCTCATGTTCAGCGGGCTGTCAACCAACACCCCCAGGTCCCTCTCTGCTGGGCAGCTTTCCAGCAACTCTCCCCCAAGCCTGTAGCACTGCAGGGGGTTGTTGTGCAGGACCCGGCACTTGGCTTTATTGAACCTCATACAACTGGCCTCAGCCCATCGCTTCAGCCTGTCCAGATCCCTCTGCAAAGCTTCCCTACCCTCAAGGAGATCAACACACCCGCTCAATTTGGTATCATCAGCAAACTTACTGAGGGAGCGCTCAAAGGGACTGGAACTATTAGTCCCTCGTAGCCCTGGCTGCAGTCGCAAGGCCCTAATGCTGCTCGAGGCCTCAGGAGCTGAGGGACATCAGCACCCCTGGCCTCTCCTCCACTTGACCAGTGCCTCACTTTAAATCTCTTCCAGCCCTGCTAAGCTCCGGGGTCTCTTCCTGAGCATGCCAGAGACAACATCCACATCTGTGGCTCTGCCTGGTCCTAGCTTCTCTTCACAGAATCACAGAATCACAGGATGTTAGGGATTGGAAGGGACCTCGAAAGATCATCCAGTCCAATCCCCCTGCCGGAGCAGGAACACCCGGATCAGATCACACAGGAATGCATCCAGGCGGGTTTTGAATGTCTCCAGAGAAGGAGACTCCACCACCTCCCTGGGCAGCCTGTTCCAGTGCTCTGTCACCCTCACTGTAAAGAAATTTTTTCTCATGTTCAAGTGGAACCTCCTGTGTTCCAGCTTGAACCCATTGCCCCTTGTCCTATCACTGGATGTCACAGAGAAGAGCCTGGCTCCATCCTCCTGACACTCACCCTTCACATATTTATAAACATTAATTAGGTCACCCCTCAGTCTCCTCTTTTCCAAGCTAAAGAGACCCAGCTCCCTTAGCCTTTCCTCATAAGGGAGATGCTCCATTCCCTTAATCATCTTTGTGGCTCTGCGCTGGACTCTCTCCAGCAGTTCCCTGTCCTTCTTGAACTGAGGGGCCCAGAACTGGACACAATATTCCAGATTCTTCCACCATTTCAGTCCACAGCAGTGTGCAGGACAAGGTGATGTGTCTGGGACAAGGTGATCCACAGGGACAGGATCCTCCCTGCTCTGCCTGGCCTGTCGCGCACACAGCAGGTGACAACTCGTCATTTACGTAATCAGAGGGAATTAAATGTCCCATGGCAGCTTGCTGCTGTCAGCAGGAAAACCAATCAATTGGTCTTATTTTTAGTCTCTTTGCTGTACTCTAGGCTTGTGCAACCTGCTGGGTTTGTGTGCCTGGCCCTGTGTCTGCGTCCTCTCTTCCCAGCAGCTTTGAAATCTAGTGCCACTTTCAGCCATGTCCACCAGGTGCCCTGAGATCCCTGGAACACTGAGTTTCATCAAAATAGGTGGCTGGGTGGAGGAAAGAATTTCTCAGCTGAACAAAGTGCTGTAAAATGAGCTTAGACCTTAGCAGACACCAGAAAACACAAATGAAAGCCAGTGCACATGACCCAGTTTCAAAAAAAAGGTTGGTCTTGAATCTCCTGTGGGGACCAAATCCACAGGAGGTCAGGATTCATTGTTTTGTTCTTTGCCGTTGCACTCCTGACCTCTCTTGAACAATGAAGTACTGCACAAGACTTATATTTAATGTGGCTTTATTATTCAGAAGATTATTTTTTTCTTTCTATGTAAGTTTCCATATTCTCTCATTACATCATATGTCCTAGATGACCCATGCTTCAGAAATCCAGCTTTCTCAAGGCTGATCATAATGAATCTTTCATTTTCAGTGACAAAATACATTGCATTGATTTGTCAAGGCATTCCTTTTGCTACATTTTGAACCATATATTACGCTATAATTTATTGCTGGGCCGCTCTTTATTCATGCACAGACAACTCACATGCATTTTGCATCCTATTTATAGATTTATTGATAACAGTAATCCAGCAGCATGCCAGAATGCTATATAAATACAGCTGAATATAATTTGAGAAAATATTAGATGCTTTTAAAACTCCAAAATTTGCATGTTCCTTCTGTCTCATCTCATAATTTGTCATTCAGGGCAACAGAGCTTTCCAATAATGGGAAATTTCGTGTATCTTCAGAGAGAGAAAATGTCCGCATTTGCCTTCTTCAGTACTTCATGTCACAAAGGAAAATGTGGAAAACATGTATTTTGCTGAACTCCATAATCCCAAATTTGGGTGAAAATTGTCATGCTACTTTTGCAAAAAATACACAAATAGAATTATTATCACCTGTTTGTGATAAAAAATACTTCCTAAGAATTAAAGCAATATTTCAGACAAAATATAGTAATTAAGAAAATGTAAGATTAAAAGAAATATCATTCTTCTTAATAGATTAATTCAGCATTCAAATCTAGTGATGCCATATCTAAATAAATACATTGCAACAAATATTTCAGATACTATCCTAAAACATGGTGGTTTATTTTTTTACAGTTACCAGTTTGGCTTCAAGTATCTGGTAAATACAGTCTTCTTAAAACCTAAAATGTGAATAGTTAGAAACTCCTGTCAACCACTCTTTCAACTTTCCTGTGTTGTCTAAATACCAGAAAAGGGGAAAAAAACAGTTTCCATTTTACAATTTTCATATTTAGATCTCTGCATCATATGGGCATCACTTACCAAACAGGAATTCTAAACTGTAGGAACATTTTGTAATTGTTCTTTGTTTTGACAGTGATCCCGCAGCAGAGAACAAGCTGCAGGGGAAGGTTTCGCGTTTAGAATGAAACTGAATTCAATGGCATGATTCACTGAAATGAAAGTTCATACAGAATTGTTGCTTCAGTAAATTTTTGCTTCCTGCTGAGATAATGTTTTTTTAACAGATTTCCTTTCATGTTAAAATGTATTCAGGGATCACTTTTTCCTCTCTGCAGAATGAGTGCAATACACTTCCTTTAGCTGTCTGTCCGCTATTGTCTCCTGGTCACCTCCCATGTGCCATGAAAGTGTGATTTAGTGGCTACATAATACAGATAGGTAGATTCTGTGCCTTTTGTAATTTGCAGCTATTGAGAATATTTTGCTATTTATCACCACAGGAAATAATCAAAGCAGCACCAGAAAGACTTTTAGACTGAGCTTATAGGGTCATTCTTTGGTTTTATCAATGGAAAACCAGCCTGATTCATGTAAGAATATTGCTTTACAGTCAAAGTCTTTTTTGAGTATGCAGGCTGAAAGCTTTATGCCAGAATGAATTTATTGTAAGCAGTAAGAGCCTCAGAACAGTGTGAGTTACTTGAAGACTGCTGTGAGTCTCTAGCATGGCATCCATCTGCCTGAGGTATTGTTTACCCCCGATGTCATACTGTCACTCCTGGGATCAGCAGAACTGAAAACTGGTCTCGTATGAAAGGGAGGGGCTGCTGGGAGAGATTGCCTGTGGGAGGATACTTTACTTCTGGATAATGTTTTTGAAAGTCTCAAGGCAATTGGTTGTTGGCTCTTCAAATGTGCTTCAGTTCCATTTATTTCAGAAGGCATTGGTAGGCGAGGAAAGTGTTTTCTTTAGTGTTTTAGAGATACATCCTTGTTGCTCAGAATCTTGTGGTTTTTTTTTTCTTTCCCCCAGAGGGTACGTGCTGAACAATTTCTGAAAGCTCAGTCCTTATACAGCTTAAGTCAGGCATGATGAAAACTGAACTGCACAAATACTCTAGAAAAATCACTGTCCTGGCACTTACTCCCACAATTTCCACAGTCTTTACCTGACCTTGGTCTGGTTATTTATCTTCTCCATGCTGCTTTTGTACAAAATGAGTTATCTTCCCTCATCCTGAGACTAAGGCCATGCAAATATATCCTTCTCTGTCTCCAGGTTTGCCTGCTGAAGTTACCACCTCCCCTTGAGGAGGCTTATTACTGCCTCTTTCCTGGGGCTACCCCAACAGATTTGCTGACTGAAAGCTGTTTGCTGTTTTTCATATAGTTGCTTTCTTTTAGTTGCTGAGATCAATGTCTTTTTCAGTTGGTGCTGACCAGTGGTACTCATTAAAAGAGATCTACAGTCAGTTTAAGCTAATTTAGACTGTTTTGATTGAGACAAATTGCGAAGTAACCATATAAGTAGATCTGCAAAAGGATGTCTGTAGCTCCCTCCTCCCTTCCTCCCCCACACCCCAAAAAGGAAAAAGCAGCTGAAAGTGGTAACCTCAGCTGGCAAAACTAGAGCAGAGAGAAGACATGGATTCACTGACTTTAATCATGAATGTGTTTTAGTTCATTGGGAGGAAGGTGTGGGTACTAAAGGTTATTATTTAGATAAATGATCCAAAAGACAAGCATAAAAAAGACAGATATGCTGTGTGAAAGCAGAAACCAATTTCCCCAATCCATTATCATTTTTAGTTTTAAACTATAAGGAGATTATCTAATACGTGACACAAGGATAACAAAAAAAAATGTAATCAGATGACTTTCTTGTTATTAAAAGGAAGAGGTAGGTTGCAACTAAAATGAGCTTTTAAATTAGTGCTTTGTGCACATCACCATTAAAAAAAAATATAAATCAGAATAGCATAATTGATCAAAGTCCCACATTATGGCACTTTGCATTTCCTATATGAAATTTATATGATCAAAGTTTCTGTGCCAAGAAATGTAAGTCTCTATGGGAGACTTAACTCCATGTTGAATGTTGACCTTATTTAAGGAACACTTGTATTATATTGTAATTTATAAGGCAGTTTTAATCAAAACTCTGCAAATATTTAACAAGGGACATTTCCTTTTCCCTTTTTTCTTTCTCCTTTGTTGTTAATTGCTTAGCTTTAAAATGCCAACTGTGATTCTGTTCCCTGAAGATCAGTCTTTATTTTTATTAGCTATTTCTTTAATACTGACAAGGTAACTTTAAAAAAACAGAATGCTTGGAAGTAGAAGTGACACTCTGGAATAAATATCTACAAGTGCTTGAATTCAATGAGCAACGAGTTATTGTTAAAATCATCTTTTACCTATTTATTCATCAATAAAAACTGAGAACACTGGCAAGAATAAATATCGTGCCGCTCACATAGCAATTGCACCAGTAGTAACATGCAGCGTTACTGTTCGTCTCACTGCTAACACCATCTTTTTTATACATGATGTAACGTTAATTGTTTTCAGGGACAATTAATTTCCAACAGCTTTTTCTAGCTCAGTGGGGTGCTCCTAGCTATTAACGGCTCTTACTGCATTTTTTCTGAGGCTTTGTTAAACATGCAAAATATGATATGTATCTGAGCCAAATACAGAGAAGTATTCAGAGGTCTTTCTGGCATGACAGCAAACTTTGGATCTGGTAACTTATACTGTAACAATGATATCAATTTATACGTGGTGGTTGCCATTCCACATCATAATCTCAGTTCCTATAATGCATTATGTTATTGTTTGTAATATAGTATAGGGTTTGCATGAGTGGCGGTGTGGGGTTTATGACTGGCTGGGGTTAAACCACAACAAAGTGCCATATCTTCATTAAGTGTTTTAATAAATCCTGACAATATGAGGCCCTGATGGAGGACCTCTGCAGCACCATAATGAAAAAGAAGCAACAAGAAGAATAAACAACTGTGCCCTTGCTTATAAGCTGTGCCAAGACGTTTGTTTGAATTCCTAGCTCTTTAATTAATCCTGAGTCCTGCATGTGAGTGGTTCCAGTTCTAAGACCGATTGTCTATGCGGTGTTATTACTGCCTGGTTTTGAGGTCTGCAGATGAAAGAGTAAGCTTGAAAGGAAGAGAAGCATACTGGCNACACAGCTTCTGTTGTTCTCCAGTGTAGGTGTGCCATTTTTAAGTTTGTGTTATATAAAATAATTAAACATGTTATATTAAACATAATATAAACATGTTATGGTGTTAACCTGAGCTGCATTAGTGATGGGAGAACTTTTTAGGTGTCCTTTGTAAAGGATGGTGAAGAAGAAGAGTGCTGGGCAAGAAGTGCTATTAGAGATACATCTGAGTAGCAAAATTCAGATACTGAACCTAACCCGAGTGTCTAGAGATGAAAGAACACTGGGATTCAGGGTTCAATATGACCTCAATTATTTTTTTGTTCACAGATGCAAGCAGTTGACCTGTTTTGTTAGAGATTCAGAATTCTTATTCTTCCACAACTTTCACATGCCCAAGTTCAATTGCTTTTTCCCATCAGCAGAAAAGGTCATTCTCATTAGGAGATAAATAACTCAGATTGGATGCATCCAATTTGCATATTTGAATATGCAAATGAGCACACATCTCATTTTTCTTCCCAAGTACTGACCTCTGAGTCAAATGGAATTTATTCTACTCTAAGCTGAAAGTGAACTTCTATACAATAAAGATGATTGGGTGTCACAGGGCATCTGACATGTTTTATCTAATTGTGATTCCAGATATTTGATGGCAGACAGAAAGCCTGTGGCTGGTTTTCACAAGAATGAAAAATTAGAAGTCAGCCTAGATTCCAGTTTTTGTGTAGAAGCAGAAGTGATTAAGCAAAATTATTAGACGTGTTCAAGGCCAACATCAAAAATTGCTTTAAAGACCAGTGTTTAAGATTGATGTTACCAGCAGCCCCTTGATGCAGACTGGGAATGGAGCCATGGAACAAGCCCAACCTCCAGCAATAAGGAAACAGAGATTCAAGGTCACTTGCAAGCTGAAATGTTTTATATAGAACATTTCAACACTTGCTTACATTCTGGACTGACCATAGGTTCTGGTAGTACCGAGGATTGTCCTTTTATTAGGTAATCACTATGGGTGATTATCAGATGAGAAAATCTTGCCATCATTATCTGTGATGGACAATCAGCTATTATTCTGCAATAGAATTTAAAAACATGGTCACATTTTATTCTTTAGTAACTAGGTTGAATAAGGGTGTGATCCAGTATTGCTCTCCAGTTCCTTCAAAAATAATTACATACTAAAAATTGTAATACATCAAAAATTTAATTACATTAAAAGTGCTTACTAATGTTTTAATGTTACTCTGCTTAATCTTGGCATCTGCATGCCATCCATTAATTTAGTTCAGTAAAAACTATAGGTCACATTGTGAAGTTCGTATTATATTTCTATGTAGTCAAAACTCCCTTTTTTTTTTTTCCCAGAGTGTAGCTTCAGTGAAGACATTGATTTATTGATTTGGGGTACGTGGCTTTGTGCATGCAGGAATGCATCTAACAGAGGAGGATAACTAAGGTAATGTTTTAGTCTACGCATATTTCAGATTTGTATATAATCATATTTTTTCAGTTTATAATTCTTAAACTGATTAGTTCTTGTATTTACTTCAAGAAGACATTTAAATATTTCCTCCATGTTAAAATAAAGAGATTATTTGGGTCACAAGCTTCAATGCTCTTCTTAAGTAAATAAATTGTAAATTTCATAATAAAATGGTAAACAGAAGAGACACTCCAACAGTAACTATATTTTTCTCTTTTGTATACGTACTCATGCAAACTCATATAAAAGAATACTATAAGTTGCTGCTTCTTTCTAAAGGCAAAAATACCATATTCAGCAAAGTCAATAGACAGTGATTTTGCCAAAAAAAGTAATACTAGTACCTTGATTCAATAATATACAAATGAGTATATTTTGTCNGGTCACATTGTGAAGTTCGTATTATATTTCTATGTAGTCAAAACTCCCTTTTTTTTTTTTCCCAGAGTGTAGCTTCAGTGAAGACATTGATTTATTGATTTGGGGTACGTGGCTTTGTGCATGCAGGAATGCATCTAACAGAGGACGATAACTAAGGTAATGTTTTAGTCTACGCATATTTCAGATTTGTATATAATCATATTTTTTCAGTTTATAATTCTTAAACTGATTAGTTCTTGTATTTACTTCAAGAAGACATTTAAATATTTCCTCCATTTTAAAATAAAGAGATTATTTGGGTCACAAGCTTCAATGCTCTTCTTAAGTAAATAAATTGTAAATTTCATAATAAAATGGTAAACAGAAGAGACACTCCAACAGTAACTATATTGTTCTCTTTTGTATACGTACTCATGCAAACTCATATAAAAGAATACTATAAGTTGCTGCTTCTTTCTAAAGGCAAAAATACCATATTCAGCAAAGTCAATAGACAGTGATTTTGCCAAAAAAAGTAATACTAGTACCTTGATTCAATAATATACAAATGAGTATATTTTGTCTCTTGTAGAGAAATTCTATAGAGGACACTATGTGATGGTGTCTTCTACACCAGCTTATTTTAATACTGTGGTAGGGTAACTATCTTTCAGAGAACTTTAAATAAAACTAAGCACACAGATATAAACAGATATACACAGATGCACATTGTGTATAAGTATCCATACAGTATATAAATTGTTTTAATTATTTGAAAATGTACACTTCAAAATCTGTTGTATGAGTGAATCTTTAAACAAATTCTTCAAAAAAAAAAAAGCAATAAACTTGTCCTGCTGACACTGTGCATAGATATTTCTTATTCCATAACATAAGGCAGGAAGAACTATCTGAAAATTGTGGTCTGTAGTTATTTCTTGACTCATGAATCCTTCATGAAGATCATGTGTGTGCAGAGCAAAAGGACAACATAGTTGCTCAGATTTTCTATTACTCTCATTACTAAAAATGGCATTGGCCACACAAAAGAACATATTTGTGATTGCTTTGAGTGTACAGTGTAGCTCACAAGCATTTCTCTCTGCAGCAGTGTGGCTGGAGTAGGTCCCTCTGCTCAGTTATATCATTCCTTCTGCTGTGTGAACGCAGAATGAACTGGCTCAGAAAATTAATTCAGATTTTTTTTTTGTTTATTTTTACTAGGTTATTTTCCCCAGGTCTATCTGTCCATGTATCGTTGTGTCAATGCTGCTGAAGGTGTAGTGGGACCAAATTGAAAAAGAAAATACCTGGACAGGATCAGTGCTACAGCCCGCGAAGTAACTTGCTCAGGTACTTTTATGAAGTGTTAAAGTGAAATCCTCACTCGGGTTTTCCAGAAGCTCTATAGAGATTGTTAGCCTGCAGTGATATAAAAATCAATTAGATGTGAGGAACTTGGAGTTGGACAGTGTCTGCTGCAGGATTATTTCACAAGTGCTAAATTATGTGATAGATTTTATAACGCAAACAGACAAAATAGTTTTTGAATTGGTTATTCTGTAAGGTTCTTTAGGCCACAGAGAAGGAATTTGAGGCTTCCTTCAGAGCTGTTGGACAGGAAAACTGATATTCCCTCAAACCTGTCATGACTCAAGGTACGACCAGAAAATATGAAGGGCAGACAGATGTACCAGTACATCTTGCTGCATAGTGATGATGTAGAAGATGGAGTCAGCAGTGGGGATGTAAGACAGAGGAAGAGAAGGAGTATGGCTGGCATTTCAACCATTACAAAATTGTATCTTGCTAAGGTGCTGCTTGTGTTTTACTGTCGTGCATGGAGTGAAGAGAACTTGGAAAGGTTAAAAGCTCACTGCTGTGCTACCTCTACCACTACCACAGAAAATCCAAACATAAGCCATAGCATATAGTGTTATTGAGGACAACAGCAGTGTTCAGTAATAATTTTCCTCACAGATTTGCTAGCAGCCTGAATACATTCAAGATTAAATGTCACTTTGGTAACAGAGCTGAAGCATGGAGAAGACCCATGTGAGAGAGTCTGGTTGTTTTCTAACTTTGTTGATGATATCCAGGTGTTAATACACAATGAGACAGCAAATAGGTCTGAAATTATATTCTAATTATGCTAATTCTGGGAGCATGTGACTATAAATGGACCAAAGCATGCTATGGGCTAGGGTTTAAAAAAGGTGATGGTATCAAGCCAGTGTATGCCCAGAGTAATGGCACTTGGATACCCACAACGATAACAGGACAGAGTGTGGTATAGGGAGGTGGGCTGTCAGGCTACAGAAACAGTGTTCAGCACAGATGCGACTACATAAATGCTAAAACTCTGTCATATGCTATGCAGCATTACTGGTACTTCAAAGAGAACTACATCCTATGCAATACTTTACCAGTGACAACAGAGTTATTTCCTATGGTTTGTTGTTTTTACTATTCAGGGTGAAGTGACTCATTTGTATCCAGGTTTCCCAGTGTGCTGTATGGTCACTTTTAATGTAGGCTTTTAATGTATGTTTAGCTTTTGGGAAGTTAATCAATACAAAAAGTATTTTTTCTGTAAAAGCAAATAAGTTTTGAGGCATCAACACACAAGATATGAAACAACACAAATGTATCCTATGAAACCTTGTTAACTTTGTGCTATTCCTACAGTTTAAATAAGTGATTACTCACAAAATGGCATGATTTAGAAACAAAAGACCATCTGTCTCAAACAGATGATGTCTTTGTAACCTTATCAGTACTGAAAATAGAAAAACTAGCTTCTGCAAGTTTATCTGTAACCATTTTGTAGGGAATATGCTACAAAGAAGGAGTGAATGGTGTACTTGCTTTTATCTTGTCTCTGCTTCTCTAAAAAATCTGCAGCCTTCTCTCCTCCCATGCACAATATACAGCCAGCATTGTGGTAAGGAAGTTAAACTCTCAAGAACAAATTAGCTGATTTCAGATGACTGGCATGTTTTTTGTTAAAAGGCCTGCTAGAGCCAATTTCTGTAAATAAGTATTTTCTTATGTTATAAAATAAACTGTTGTTATTATGTCTGGTAGACCACTGGTGGAATGGATGAGTGCTGTATGTTTTGTGGATCAAATACTGATCATTGGAGCTCTACTCAGAGTGTAGTCTTTGGTGGGATAACTACAGAAAGTTCTCCTGGTCAGGAGATCAGAGTTGACAGTTGTAGTGGCCCTTTTTGGCCTTCCAGCCTTTGATGCTATTGATAAACTTATACAGCAAATAGAAACTTTAGCATGGCAACTGGCAGATATTGTAAAATTGCATTTTATAGATGACTGTTGCATGAAGGAATACCTGCTGAAATTTATTTGCAATGTCCTTGAACAACATTGAATCCTCCACATTAGGTGGTGCCTGTGGAGCAAACCTATTCATTTTGCTAATGAGACAGAGGAGGAAGATAAAGATTTAAAAAATGCCTGGCATCATATTTTATTAGTCACCCAATATAATTATTGACAGGGATCGAGTATGTTAAGTTCCAGAAAAGGACTACTTATTATCTTAACACTCCTGAGATGCATTAAACACATTTGAATTTAATTAGAAAGGAGTAACCATGATTTAAGAATAAATCTTGCCCCTATTAATTTTAGAAATTAAGATGATTTATTTCCTTTAAAATTTCTAGCATTTTGGATAAAAGTCCTTCATAAAAGGTGCATGGCTTACTTTCAAAGACTAAATTTATGCAGCATGATTTTGTCAACCAGACTGAAAAACGGTTGTAGTTTAATACTGGATAGATTTTTAAAATGCCTTCCATGTGGTATTTAACAGGACAATAATCTTAGTCATGATGAGTCAGATACTGAATTTAAGAGAGAAAAATAAAATTATTTCACTAATAAAAAAAAGGGTTTTTTTATTGTGCAAGGATTTGGCAATGCAACCTATCTTCTAAAAAAATGGTAAAATTTCATTTCTCAAAACTATGTAACTAACAAAAAGTAACTTGAGGATAGTTCAGAATGAGCACAGATGGTTCAGCAGATTAATGTTATATATTTTTTTTTAAAGGACAATGACTACAGCCATGTTAAGTAGCCAGGAACTTATAATATGGGTTGATATTTGCATTTTCGTCGTTTATAATACAGCTAATGCATGGTCACATGTTTTAGAATCAATAGTAAGCTGGCAGACTAAGATGTCTAATGAAGTTGAATGGCCCACAAATCAAAGGATAATGTTCAAAAAGGACAGAGAAACAATGAAAGGTAAACAGTCAACGAAACTTGCAGGGAAAGCACAGACATAGTGATGGGTGAGCCTCTACAGCCTGTGCAGGGGGTTGTGTTGACGTAATGCTATGGGGCTATGTATACAACAAAACAAAGTGCAGCAGGAGCTGAGTAATTTCAAATGGTGCTGTGTAAGCACTTCAAGAATGGGAACTAAATGTAGACTGAAGAGAAAGCACAGGAATGCAGAAAGCATCTGTTCTGTGAGAACAGAAAAAATATTTGTGACACTTTGGTTTCAGAGATATATGCTGGTGCTGTTATTCAAACAGTGGTAAAACAATATCAAAGCTTCTAATGATTATTTGCTAACACGTAAAAATATTGGCTTCAGTCTCAAGTAACTCTTTTGGATCCCATGATGATGTTGCCATGGAACCAACCCGTGATATCGGCAAGCTCATTTTCTGTGTGGGCAAACACCACACTCACAACCAATAAAATAATTATTATATGTACTTAGTACATCAGGAAGTTCCCAAATATGAGAAAAATTATAAGAAGAAATGATTTGTATAAAAAGCAGGGATAGAAATTTTTTTTTTTCAAAGGATGTATTTATTCTGGTTGACAAATCACTGCTAATACTACTGGCAGATGACTCAAAAAAATTGGCAAATAGTGGAAATAACAGTGTGATAAATTACAAAGATGAGCTAATCATACAGAGCAATCTGAAATCATAGAATCACAGAATGGTTGGAGTAGGTAGCCCTGCCTGTCCCCTGCTGCTCTCCAAAGTGACACACCGCTTCCCCCAGCTAGAACCCCCACCACCCTCCCCTGCCCGCTCCTCAAGCCCCGCCCCTTTCTAGCTCCATGCCCCTCATTTGGCTCCGCCCCCACCGCGGCCACGCCCATTTCCCGCCTTTCTTTTAGCCACACCCTGGACATTGGTTGGCCCTACCTTCATTTAAAGGTAAACCCCGCCCCTTCCCCCTCCCCTCCCCGGGGCGGTTTGACCACGCCCTTCTGCCTGTTAGCCCCGCCTCTCCCGCGAGCGGTTGGGGGCGGGGTCAATGTTGTGCGGGAGGACGCTGCGTGGTGACGCAGCAGGAGGAGTTGAGGCGGCGCTGCCCGCCCTTCCTCCTCCTCCTCCTCCTGCGCGCCCCGCCGGACGCTGACAGAGGAAGCCGCGAGTGCCGCCGCAGGGGAACCTCAGCCGCCGCCAGGGCCCGGGGGAGCCGCCGGCGCTGCCGCTGGCCATGGTGGCCCGCCTGCCGCCGGGAGGGCAGGGGCAGGAGCAGGCGCGGCGGCCGCCATTGCGCGCGGGGGCCGCGGGACTATGAAGGATGGAAGCGGACGAGGTGACCATCCGCGAGCAGAACTTCCACAGCCAAGTGCGGGAGTACACGGTAGGCGACGCCGCACTTCGCACCCCGTTGCCCCCGCGGCCCCTCCGCCGCTCCCCGGCTGCGCGATCCCCTCCCACCCCCCTCCCTGAGCTGTCATTGCGGTGCCCCGGAGGCCGCGCTGCCGCGGGACGCCCCCCCTGCCCCCGCCTTGCTGTGCTCCTCGCCCCCCCGGCCCCCGTGGCTGCCCCGCTCTTTCCCCCTTTGGCAGCCCGCCCTTGCTGCTCTGCCCTCGCCGCGGCTCCCGTGTCCGGACCGCCTCGGGCGGCCTGTCCCGCGTGGGTGCGTGCAGCACCGCCCCCGGGCTGGGTGCGGGGGGCGGGGATCCCACCTCTTACCCCCTGGGGTCTTCCTCCCCCCGGGCTATGGGCGGAACGGGGACAAGCCGCGTGTGCGCGCAGGACGCGGGTGAGCTGCGGGTGCGCGCCTGTGCTCTGGTTCAGCACCTGCGCCTCGTCACTGAGGTACACGAGGGATTTCGCGTTCCGGCTTGCGGTACTGAGGTCCTCCTGTCTCTTGCTGCACCATTTGCAGCGGGTGTGTGTAACCTTGGTGTTTTCCCCGAGCTCTCGTGTCATTCTCAGCGCTGCTGCGTGCCACATGCTCTGCAAGTGGAGCACTACGGAGCACCGTCCGCAGCCTGCTGTAGT
This sequence comes from Syrrhaptes paradoxus, assembly GCA_013400615.1. Lineage (NCBI taxonomy): Eukaryota > Metazoa > Chordata > Aves > Pterocliformes > Pteroclidae > Syrrhaptes > Syrrhaptes paradoxus. The sequence goes on along the minus strand of VZTO01009631.1, from coordinate 26,280 downwards.
CAAGTGCAGCGCTACGCCTTGGGTGCAGATGGAGAGGGCTGTTGTGCTTTCCTCCCTCATCACCTCGTAATTGTTTTGCAGAACTATTTGAAGCCGGTAGAGATGTCCTGATGGGGTTTGTGTCTCTTCTACTTCACTTCCAGAAAGGAAATATGTGCTGCAGATAGGAGACAGGCAGTGTTGTCTTCTGTGCACGTGCTATCCTAACTCAGCTGGGTAGCTGCCTTTGCAGTTACTGTTGCCTTGATTTCTTGAACAAAAATGTGATTTAATAATTTAGCTTTTAATACTTTTCAGTTGTAATAGGAGACAATGTTAAACATCACTGCTAACTAATATATGTAGGCTTATGGCTAAGTGTTTTGATAAAAAAGACTTGCTTGGATCCCTATTATATTAATGGCTTTTCTATATTTTTAGAATCTATGTGTTAAGGTCTTTCTTTTGGTGAAAGTATTATATTTCTGGGATTTCTTTTTTCTGATGAATCTAAAACCAGTCTGTCATCAGAGAACTGTTACTTTAGGAGATTTTCTGGACCTTTGCTTTTCTGTGAGTGAATGTAGCATGTATCATGAGAGCTGTGACCAGCGGAGAGGCATAAAAAGAAAAATACTTTTTTGTAAAGAAGTTTTTCAGCATTATCTTAATCTTCTTTGTGCTATGTGTATACTCAAATCATGCATCTCTTCTGGATACTAACATCCATCTTTTCCCTAGTCTCTATTTTTCCATTTGTATTTCTTTGTGTTCTAGTCAGCTCCTAGTTATGTTCATCAGAGAGTCTTGTTCTGATGCATCACATGCTGTGTAGTGTGCTCTTGTATCTAGTAGGATGCACAAATTTACAGTCTGAAGGAATGGCTGTGTGCAGCCTCTCCCAAGTGCTGTTACTGATAGTGAAAGTCTGTTAAAATTCTTAACTAGCTAATCTATATTGCAGCTACTTGTCTAAAGCTTTGCAGCCCCTCTAGAGCAGTTGGTAACTCTTCCTGTTGGTGTAGTCATGTAAGAAATCACATAAGGCACCAAGAACTTGTATTTTAGAGGTTCAGTGTTGCTTTATTTGACCGGTGGAGGCAAAATATTCAGTGAATGGCTTCTTACTCTTGAAACTGTGCTTTGATCTTTAATATTGGTGACAAGCTATCTATGTTATTGTTTAATCAGTGGGGATAATAACAATTTTACCTTTTAAATGATGCATTGGTACAGTTGCGATCTTGTCTTTAATTATGTTGGAAGGCCACAGGGTTTTATGAGTGCATAAACTCCTGCCACCCACAGCTGAGTATGCAACCTACCTGTGGCTCTCACATAGCTGCTGAAGCATATTGCAAGTGTGATTACACTTGTGGTTAGTTTAAGCATAATGAAATGTACAGAGGATCTTGCTTACATGTACCATTATGTTAACATCCCCTCCTAATCATTCCTGCCCTTGCTGGTCATGAAGTTACATGGGGAATAGAATTTCTTAAAATATGCAAATACTTGCTGTGTGGGTAGTGGGTGTAATCATCAGCCCCTCAGCTGGAGGAGGGAACATATTCCCCTTTCTGACACACGCACAACACTTTAATTGCAGCTGCAGGTGGGCTGGGGGCAGTGGAGCAGTTAATACAAGGATTTGATGTGTAATAATACAGTGGAGGAACCTCTATCTGCCACCGCATAGAAGTCAGTCAAATGATTGAATCTTAATGTCTTTGGAGACCTAGTTGTGTGTGGAAGCTAAAATGATATATTCATAGAATCGCAGAATGGTTTGGGTTGGAAAGGACCTTAAAGACCATCGAGTTCCAACCCCCCTGCCATGGGCAGGGACACCTCCCACTAGCCCAGGTTGCTCAAAGCCTCATCCAGCCTGGCCTTGAACCCCTCCAGGGATGGGGCATCCACAGCTTCCCTGGGCAACCTGTTCCTGTGCCTCACCAACCTCACAGGAAAAAATTTCTTCCTTATATCTAATCTAAATCTGCCCTGTTTCAGTTTATAACCGTTACTCCTTGTCCTGCCACTACACTCCCTGATAAAGACCGTTTCCCCATCTCTCCTGTAGTCCCCTTTAAGTACTGGAAGACTGCTATAAGGTCTCCTTGGAGCCTTAGAAATCAAAGTAAGCTGATGTAGTTGGAAAAAAACCCCTGCTTTTCATTTTTTCTTTTACAATTTTTCTTAATTTTCTTTGAATGGATAGAGTATTTCTAGATTGTGCTTTCTGATGGAGTCCTAAGGGCACGCTAAACTTAGCTTCAGTGTAATGCTTCATTTCTGTTTCATCTGTTCTCTGAACTGGCAAGCTACAAAGTTTTCCATAAAGTTGTGTTATATAACAAAAATCAAAGGCTTGTTTCCTTCTGCTGGTGGTGCTTGTCTCTTTCTGTAGGTGCCAACTTCTGCTAATTCCACTTTGAAGAGCGAAATGTTTCTGGTGGATGTTTATAGCTTGAGCAAGGGTAGTAAAAGATTATGCTTTTAAATAAATCCTTCATCTGCTTTTGAGGTGACTGTCCCTCTGATTTAATGCTTAATTTAACTCAAGCCTATTCATCCTTGACCTTGTTTGGAGTGTCTGTACGGTACGTGTTTTTTTCAAGAGGGTGTCCGTTTGCAAGAAGATAATTTGCCGTGTATTTTGTTGCTTCATGAGGATGATGTTTTACTAATAGGAGGTGAATTCAATTCCCTGGTTTAGTTTCCGCATGGCTCTTCAAATGTGAATGTGCTACGTTGAGGATCTGTTGTTTGGAATGGTTATTGAAAACACCCAGACCCTTTCTGACTTGTACTTACTTCAAAATTCAAATTCAGTGAAGCAAACCTAGAGATTGAGAAAGGATGACCCCAGATAAGAGACATGGCACAGCCGTGAGTTTGCTCACAGTCAGAGCCTTGACTTCAATAAAGCCGGAGTTGTACTCAGCTCTGAGGAGTGCATCTTTCTGAAACGCAGCTTTAGTGGGTTACTAGAAGAGTGTCTGTGTTCTGTCCTTATCAGCTTTCGTGTGAGAGAGTTGGGAAGGACAGACAGTGTTCTGTGCTGGTCTGATGCTATCTGTTTTTTTTGTACACTTAATTGGTTTGCGTTTCTTGATCCTTTAGATTCATTTATAGTTTGCTGAGATCGTTCACAGCTGTGGAAGACACTTAAGCTTTTAGGGAGTTGCTTTTTCCTTGAGTCCTGTTACTACGTCTGTTTACACAACTTAATTTTCACTGGTATTGTTGTGAACTGTTGAACAAATCAAGTAAGTACAATGGTCCAGTCTTTGTGTTCCCCTGGGTTTACTTTTTAGAATATTCTTACACTTCTTTTTTCCAGTTTGAGTCTTCTGTTCTGCAATGTTAGTTTGTATTTTTTAAATTTAGATACACCTTTTGATGTTGTTTTTCCATTTACACAATATAGGATTTTGACTTTGTAGAGCTGTACACATACACTTTTTATGAGGTTTCCTTGGCAAAATAAATCCACTGTGCTTGCATCTGTAGTGTAGGTAAAACCACGGAAGAAAACAATTTGGTGACCATAGGATTATTAGTTAGAAGGCTTAAGAATAAACATAGTCTTATCGGAAATGACTTAATTATATTTAATATTTCATGAAAAAAATCAGTCCTGGTAGAGTAAGTTCAAATACAAAATGCTATTGTAACTCTAATTGCTTCATACAAGTTCCAGCAGGTGTTGAACCTGGTATAATATGTAGTTTTATGATTAATGTCAGATGCTTGCCTTTGAAGGACTGAATGTTTTCAGGGGTGTAAGTCTTCAAATGCTAGATATTTGGACACACTTTGTTTTTCTACTTACTACAATTCCCTGTGCAAGGTGGTTTTTTTTTTTTTTAAACCACACCTTTTTTTTTTTTTTGTTACAGGTGATATGATGGTTACTTAATGTGTGGTGTGTGTGTGTGTAAATCTGAATCTAAAAATAACTTCCAGCAGCTTAGAAAGGCCTTTTTAGGTGGTTGCAACTGTGTCATGTCTTTTTATTTATTTATTTTTTTTGGTCAACTCCACACTAATGCACTGTCTTTGTTTTTTTCTCTGGTTTCTCTTTGTACCTTTTGTCCCCCTATCCTATTTTGGGGTAGAGAGGTGTTCAGAATTCTTCTGTATGAACTCGTGCAGTGTGGTTCCTGCTGGCATTTGTGCCCTGTATGGCTGTAAAATGAGAAAGCTGGTTTGAGCACTGTACCCCTGTTGGTATGTGCTCTTCTTCTTAAGCAGTTCTGCTTCCTTCCAGACAAAAATTGTAATCTTCACAGACACTTTTTTTATGCCAGAAGTGATGATATTCTGATAGTGGGCCAGGAGGAAAATGCTGATTAGAAGCACAGGTGACTTAAGTTTCTTTTGTTCAATAAAATTTATGCTTTTCAATTTTTTTTATCCATATACTGAAAACTTAAGGAGGAATTTATATCTTAAATGGCTTCCTGTAACTTAAAAATAACTTTTCCTAGGTTTTGTTTCTCAGTATTGCTGCTTTTTAAAAAAATGTTTTAGAAAAGAATTGTGATTGAATGAAGGAGTATTTGTGGTAAGTGGCATGAGATATAAGGCTGAAAGATTGGTGCACTTTTAACGTAATTGCGTATATAAAATGTTGGCATCGTTCTGTCATCTTAAAAACATACCTTTACTTGTAAACATGGGTGCTGTACTAAACTTGAAGATGTGATGTGACATCTTCTAGGTGCTGGTCCTGCGGGTCAGCACTGTGGATCCATCTGGAATCGAGGCATCTCCAAGTACTTGGTGCAGACATGTGGCTACTGAGGTGCCTCTTCCCAAAACAAGAACAACTTTTGGAGAGTTCTATTTTTTCAGTTTACATAAAATAAGCATGAAGTGTAAAAAGTTGCTATTAGTTACAGTTCAAAATAATTCCTTTTGAATACTGGTGTGCTTCTTTGTGGCAGGAGTTGACCAAAAGGGTGAGACTCTTCGTGGGAGGTACAGACATCTGTTTAAGAAAATTTAGATTAAGGTGTAAATTACATTTGAGAAAATCTAATGAAAAGTGAAAGAACTGACAGCAAACCAAACCAGCTATTGGTTACAAGACTGCAGACAAGCATATCCATTGTGAGTTGTGTTGGGATAGCTGGTCATGTAGTAGAGGGACTGGATAAGATGGCAGGAGGTAACTGGGAGGTATCAGGGTTGTAGTGAACGTCTTGGTCTTTGCGTGATGTAGGGGTGCTGAGTGTGATTAAATTTATAAGCCCAAGACCTTCTGGAAAGAAGGGGAAGGTTGAGGGGTGGGTGAAGCCGAGAGCAGAGTAGCAGAGGAGATGTGGACAGAGAATCTGAAGCATGTTGCCAGTGATATTAGGATAAGAAAGTGAGAGTTCAGTTCTGGTGACACAGATGGGAATTTGGGTTAAGGAAGACTATCTAATGAATACATTTCATTCAATATAAGCTTAATGCTTTGATTTGAAGGTTGTGTAAGTAATTTTAAAAGAAATACCAAACAAGCTGCAGTGCTTTCTCCTTTCCTGTCTTTCACCCTCCCCTGTTTCATTTGATATTTTGATATCTTAATTTAGGAGGGTGATGATTACTCTCAGAAGTCCCAATTTCTGCAGTGCTCTCTCCATGCCCCCCCACCCCTTACCTTGAAAACCACTGAATATTTCCTGTAAACGTGTACTCCTGTCTAATGACTAGTGACGCTGAGTTCTTGGTAGCATTAATGTGCAAGAGTTTACATAACTTATAACACAGGAGTGGGAGAGACTTTGAAAATCATGATTGTAGTTTGTTTTTATGCATACAGTAATTAATAGCCTTGGTAGTTGCATCACTCTGAAAGGAAAGCATACAGTGAGGTAGAGATGACCTGGAATAAGTTACTGTTGTAAGCCCCTTATTAGTCATTCACGTGACAAGTGAAATGGCTTCATACTTTCAGCAGCTTTGATCTGTTGCTTTTTTTGGGCCAAATTTACTCTCATGAGAGTTACTGTCCTGAGAGACTCATGTTGACATTTCATCAGCCTGATGTTGAATATGTATGGTAGTGTTGCTGAGCTGCTTCCTACACAGACGTTTCTCGTTTCTTGATAACTGAATATATTAAAAGTTGTTTTCTAACTACTGTCAACATGGTTCCAAGAAAGACCCCGGTGCTTTGTACTGTGTTAATATTTGAGCACATTGATAATCATTTAGCTTTGAAAATTTTGATTAATTGGAAAATATTCTTCTAGAGAACATTGTTTCAGTTCCTCTATTTCCATAGCATGTGTGCTCTCCACAGCAACTAGTATGTGTATAAATGGCATTGAAGTCTGCATGCGACTGAGTTGAATGTAAAGAGGATAGGTGCGGTGTATGTGCGTGATTCCCATCTCCCCTTTCCCCCTGAAGCTTTATCTTCTTGGCTTGTAGTGGTGCGGCTTCCAGTGTTAGGCTCCAGGATTGTCACTGAGATGTGGTGCTTCACAGTTTTACTGTTGATTTTAAGTGCCTGTTTATGCCTGAGTATCCCATTTTTCCATTAGCTACTTGTACCTTCTATTTTTAACATATTTCGCTGGTGGAAAGAATTGGTGCTGAGTTTGTGTTGAATTTGACAATAGCAACATGTCTAAAATATTTGCTGAGTTTAAAACTGATAACTTATGTCCAGTAGAGAGTCTGTGTAATTGATGAGAGTTATGAAAACATATAAGTATTGCAGTTTAAATAAGTTTTTGTTTTGGGAGTGGGGATGAAAAAAAAAAGATGTGCTACTTAAAAATTCTGCAGTATGTGTGTGCAAGAAGACAAGGAAGAGGATTTTTATTATTTAGGAGGGAAAAAATTAATGAGCTCTGTTTTCTGAGATAGTTATGCATCTTGCCCTAGGAATTCATATTAGCCAAAGAAGCTGTCTTAGCACAAATTGTTTACCAACTTGAGACTTTTGAGTTTATTTTTTCAGAAAGGATTTTTTTAATGGCACAACTCTCTGAAGTTTTAATATAGCTGATTATTATAGCCTGGCTTTAAAATGTTGAATAATACCTTCATTCAATGGCAGAATGTTAGTGAGATCTAGGTTGGTGCTATTGGTGTTAATTCTAGAGGGTATTTTAAAATCTTGGATTAATGCTGAAAAATATTCTTGAATCTGATCTTAATGGCAGTGCTGTAGCCCATACAGGTCAAAGAAAAATGACTTGCAGTCCTTTTTTTGAAGGATTTTGAGTGTATTACTGGCTATAGAGTACAGTACCCTGGGCAAAGGTACCTTGGGCCTATTAGTAGGGGCTGTGGAAGTGTCAGCATTTTTTTTTTTTTCCCTTTACCCAGCAACATAAATACATTCCTATTAAGTATATAAAAGGGAATGTAAAAGCTAGCAAATTCGTATATTGATTTGAATTCCTTCATTAGTCTGAAGTGGGCCTCTGCTGCTGGTGAGGTTAACGTGAAGGTAGTTTTCAGTGAATGACATCTGGAAGCTACCTTCTGAAGGGCTGAAGAGGCTGGTTTTTGTCTTCAACTGAACAGTATTTCTAGCACATGGAATATGTTTTTGGTTGTTTTGTATTTTGTTAGGTCTTGGGTTCTTTTCCTAGGTGAACAAGTCTAGGCACCTGGTCTCTGAACCAGTGATGATTTCTTCATGACTTAGGAACCAGCAAAAAAAAGTGGGTCAACCTCTTGCACGTGTCTTAAGCCAGAGAGGACTCCCGAGAGGAGATGATACACGTGGGGGAAGTCGTAGGTGTGGAGGGCTGCGTTAATGAGTAAAATTAATCTGTAGTCGTAAGACCTATTTGAGATTTTCTCATAAGCTTGAATTTAGTGTGTCGTGCTAAGTGTATGAAGCTGGCTGGGCAAGAGTGAACTTAATGGAACGACAGAGCACAGAGTTTTTAAGAATAAATAGTTAAACAGGTTGCCCAGGATGGTCGTGGATGCCCCATCCCTGGAGGCATTCAAGGCCAGGCTGGATGTGGCTCTGAGCAGCCTGGTCTAGTGGTTGGTGGCCCTGTGTATGGCGGGGGGTTGAAACTAGGTGATCACTGTGGTCCTTTTCAACCCAGGCCATTCTATGATTCTGTGATATGATTAATACCTCATTTTGAGAAAAATGAGTTGCTCAAAGCAGATGATATTATGAATGCCAAAGTCAGACTTGGAGAAGAGCTAAAAATTTTAATTTTTCTTTAGTGTATGTGGTTTGTTATAGGTAACCTAACTGCTGACACATCCAAAACAGGTGGAGCACCTTGTTTGCTTTTTAAATGTCAATGGATAATGGAGTTATTAGAAATAGACTGAGGAGAACTGCTTGTCTCCACCTGTGTTTTCTTCCTGTTTATTCCTACCGTCATTATTTTTATTAGTACTTCTTAAAATGTCTGTCTTTCCTGATTGAGTGATATCTTATTTCCCCCTCTGATTCTGCCGGTTTGGATGCAATATGCTGCTTTATATGTAAATTTTTAAGGGATATCATCACCACCTTTGCTTTCACTTTATTACACTTAGGGTAGCTTCTCTGTTCCTGACTGTTTTTAAGACGGTTCTTAAAGGCTACACATATTTAAATGGTTGGTTAAAGAAATGCTTCAGCTGTTGCTTGGTGAAATACTTTTGCAATTTCAGATCACAAAGGAGATTAAAGCTCAGACTGAAGCAGGACACGTTTAGGGTGCTAATATGAATTGCAGATCCAGGCAGGGCCCATTAAAGAAGCCCCTTGTACAGGTAATGGGGCAAACTTAAGTAACAGTAAAAACTGTTGAAGGGGTTCTACCTGATTCGGTTGGCTAACAGCTGTGTGTTAAAACCTATTCGGTGGCTACTAGTATGGTGCACAAGGAGAAGAATCTTAATAGTTTGGGCTGCTTCAGGTAGCTTCTCAGCCTGTGGTGTGTAGGTAATCTGTTTCCTGCAAGCTAATAAAAAGCAAAATATACTGGTGGCAATTACAGCACTGTTCACTATGACTGCTCAGACTAAGGGCCACAGCATCACAGAATGCTTTCTTGTTTTATTTCTGACTGATTCATGTTCTTAATAGGCTTCAACAGACAAATTAAGGAAGCAGTGTTGAGCCACTGATGCATCATTCAAGAGCAAATTTTTTTTTTGTTGTTTAAATTTTGATTTCCCACAAAGTCTTGGAGGGTTAAAACTGTCTTGCTGTTTGATTCCTTTTGTCCCAAGATTTCCAACATATTTGTAGATCTTGATCTTGCCTGATTGCATTGAAATTCTAGTGCCAAATCATAGAAACAACTTGATGCAAGTCATGCTGGGCTCAGGGTACGCCTGACCTACATAAGCTGCCTGCCTTGCGAGGAGGGAAATTGTGCCCTTGGCTTCTGACTGTAAAGGAAACACCGTGTTGACTGGCTCCTGCTTGGTCATCCACTGTGGGTGGACAAGTCTCTCTTCCGTGTATTGTCACCTAGAATTTGTTTGACTCAAGACTTGATGGAAATAGTGAACATAACTGCTTTCTTCTTTCCACTTGTGTTGATAGCTTACTCCAAAATAAATATCTGAGAGCCTGTCCTATAAAGTGTGATTACCCTTAGGTTACATGTGAAGGGGATACAAAGTGTGATAACTTTTACAACTCAAGTGGATTCAAACTTTAAAAATCACCCCACTCCACCCACCCCTCTCCCAAACAAAAAAATCACACTGCATGTATGGCTTTTTTCTTAATTTTGGAGTAAAACGTGCTGTCCATATAATTGATCCAGTAGCTGTTAATCTAGTTAAACTGTTCTTATTGGTTTCTATTAATAAGATATAAAACATAAAAATAGTCAGACTTACATAGTATACACTTTTGTTGATCTGAATTCAATTTTAAACTGTTGATACTGGATTTTCTGTTTATTCTTATTATAATCCAGGCATTTCTTTACAACATAATAAATGCAATGTTTTTGTTTTTTTCCAGATCTGTTTTCTCCTGTTCGCTGTTCTCTATATAGTTTCCTACTTCATAATCACAAGATACAAAAGAAAAGCAGGTAAGCATAGACTTTTCAATATATTAAAAAATAATTCAGTTTTTTGAATGAATAGATGATTCTTCTTCTCTGCTTCCACAAGAAAAGCTGAAGAACTGGACATCTGATCAAAAGTGTTTCTCTGGCTGTAGATATATGGCAGCCTGGGCTGCTCCCGTTGTCCCTGAGCCATGAGTTTCCATACCTTCCCTTGTGCTGGCTCTGGCACTTCTCAGACGCTTCAAGTATCACTAATGAAGGGAGGGAGGGCATTGGAGCGTCTCGGAAAAGGCTGAGTGAGCGCTGTAGCTGGCACGCTGTGATTGAATTAGGGTGGGTGGCTCTTGGAGTGTGGATGACCACAATCAGTTGTTCTGTTGTGGCTCTGTGGCAGACTAAATTTTAAAGGTTTTGAGAGAGGAGGAAGGGGAGAATTTAGAATAGATACTTCTGCCTCCCTTGCCTTTAGATCCTGTTGTCCTCTCTTCGTGTCAGCTTTTCCAGAATAAGTACTTCAGGCTGTGTTCTAGCATCAAAATCAAGTTCAAAGCTTTAGGTGGTAGTTAAAAGGTTGCCAGTAATATGGAAGAGAACTAGCAAATTTCTTCTAAAAATTCTGCTTTGCTCAGGTGCAGTTTAGTGTTTCTCATGGCCTCACTAAAGTCTTATTCCTTATTCCTGTATTTTTTTTTCCTTTAGAAATATTGTCTGTCTGAAACTAGTCTGTAGGGACTCCTGTCATTTTCTTCTGTGCTTCTTCTAAAGACAGATAACATTAAAATCTATATAAAATGGCAGAATCTTTGACTTGACAGCTTATCTGGGACCTTGGCACTTGGTGATACTCAGTCATGCTGGAGAAGCATTTTTATGCGTGATGATCTTGGCACTCTGAACTTTGATGGAAACTGCTTATTGAACTGTAGTGACCTGTGTTATGATAGAGATAGATGGATTCATGTGTAAAAAACATAAACATCAAGAAATTTAATACTTTTTTTTTTTAAAGTGCTCCTCTTTTGACATAGAGAATAGTTAAACAAGTGAGTAAGATGGATGCTATATTCTGATCCTGGTATGTATTTTGGATACTACAAAGCTGCTACCATTTGGAGATAGAGAAAAACAGGGAGAGAGAACTGATTTGGCAAAAAATATTGTTTATTACATTTTTGGCAGTTGAACTCATCAGCTAGTTAGAGGAAATGCTCTGCAGCTGTCCTGACTTTATGAAAGCTTTGTGAGCATTTAGTTGGGCAAACTTTTGTAGCCTGCTAGGATCTTCCTGATGAGACGCATTTGAAGAGTTAACGCTTCTGGAATTCTTTCAGGACAGATTGTTTGCTTTTTCTACAACAAGCTCTTTAGCCAAAATGATTCATAGGAGGCCTTGACTGAGTCTCTGAAAACACCATGAGATTCCCATCAAAACCCAGAAAGAATAACCCAATGTACTTTAACAGAAGAATCGCAAAGTAGCGTGATGTTAGTGGCTACGTGTTTATGTCAAGTGTATGTGTGACTCTTAAGAACTTGAAACACCTGGCTTTATTTATTCTAGATTTTAAAATAAATTTGAGCTACCTCATGTGGAAAACCTGTGAGACTTAAAAGAAGAAAGCTGACTCTAAAATTATTTCAAATGCAGAAATCCATACTTTTTTTGTACAGATGTGTGGAGAAGGATATAAAGAATAAAGGGTGTATTAGTGATTGACCTCTGAGTTAAAGGTTGATATTTCAAAAAATTGGAATATTAATTGAGGAATAAGTCAACAAAATGATTTAAAATGTGAAATACCAGAAGGGAAGCCGTGGTATCTTGAATCCAAAACAAACAACAAGAAGAACTCTCCTTTCCCCTCTCCCCCAAATCCCCAGGGCTGGCTGGGAGGGAGTGATGAGCAAGGGGAAGCAACTGCAGGGTCATCACTACTGTTCTGGGGATGCTTTCTTTTAAAAATACATCAATACTGAAGATGAAGTGTCTATTTAGGTGTTTATAGTGGTAGTCAGTAAGGACCCTAGGACTTTCCTGTAGCTTGGTTGCTCTCCTTGATTTCAGAGATGCCCAAAGGGAGACATCCTAACAGCAGCTGTGGTAGTAGTAGTCTGAAAGCTTGTTTGCTATAGAGCCCTCTGGAAGGTCTTTCCAAGTTTTAATCTGCATATTTAAATTAAGTGAACTAATTTAATAGTTACATTGATTGAAAAGAGTTTAGGAAGAAAAAAGAAAGTATTCATTTTCAGTAGGAACATTCTTAAATTACTGATGCTAATAAATTGTTTTAGTCATTCTAAAATTTAATTGTAAATTAAAATTATTCCTATGTATATACATTTTAGCCTGAGGAAAGGTGACTAAGTATTGAATATAACCTTCTGTAATTTAATTTTCAGATGAGCAGGAGGATGAAGATGCCATCGTTAACAGAATATCGTACGTATAGTTATTTTTTGCAGAACTTTTTTCTTGAGTATATTGTTGTATGCTTCCAAATNCAGGGAGAGAGAACTGATTTGGCAAAAAATATTGTTTATTACATTTTTGGCAGTTGAACTCATCAGCTAGTTAGAGGAAATGCTCTGCAGCTGTCCTGACTTTATGAAAGCTTTGTGAGCATTTAGTTGGGCAAACTTTTGTAGCCTGCTAGGATCTTCCTGATGAGACACATTTGAAGAGTTAACGCTTCTGGAATTCTTTCAGGACAGATTGTTTGCTTTTTCTACAACAAGCTCTTTAGCCAAAATGATTCATAGGAGGCCTTGACTGAGTCTCTGAAAACACCATGAGATTCCCATCAAAATCCAGAAAGAATAACCCAATGTACTTTAACAGAAGAATCGCAAAGTAGCGTGATGTTAGTGGCTACGTGTTTATGTCAAGTGTATGTGTGACTCTTAAGAACTTGAAACACCTGGCTTTATTTATTCTAGATTTTAAAATAAATTTGAGCTACCTCATGTGGAAAACCTGTGAGACTTAAAAGAAGAAAGCTGACTCTAAAATTATTTCAAATGCAGAAATCCATACTTTTTTTGTACAGATGTGTGGAGAAGGATATAAAGAATAAAGGGTGTATTAGTGATTGACCTCTGAGTTAAAGGTTGATATTTCAAAAAATTGGAATATTAATTGAGGAATAAGTCAACAAAATGATTTAAAATGTGAAATACCAGAAGGGAAGCCGTGGTATCTTGAATCCAAAACAAACAACAAGAAGAACTCTCCTTTCCCCTCTCCCCGAAATCCCCAGGGCTGGCTGGGAGGGAGTGATGAGCAAGGGGAAGCAACTGCAGGGTCATCACTACTGTTCTGGGGATGCTTTCTTTTAAAAATACATCAATACTGAAGATGAAGTGTCTATTTAGGTGTTTATAGTGGTAGTCAGTAAGGACCCTAAGACTTTCCTGTAGCTTGGTTGCTCTCCTTGATTTCAGAGATGCCCAAAGGGAGACATCCTAACAGCAGCTGTGGTAGTAGTAGTCTGAAAGCTTGTTTGCTATAGAGCCCTCTGGAAGGTCTTTCCAAGTTTTAATCTGCATATTTAAATTAAGTGAACTAATTTAATAGTTACATTGATTGAAAAGAGTTTAGGAAAAAAAAAGAAAGTATTCATTTTCAGTAGGAACATTCTTAAATTACTGATGCTAATAAATTGTTTTAGTCATTCTAAAATTTAATTGTAAATTAAAATTATTCCTATGTATATACATTTTAGCCTGAGGAAAGGTGACTAAGTATTGAATATAACCTTCTGTAATTTAATTTTCAGATGAGCAGGAGGATGAAGATGCCATCGTTAACAGAATATCGTACGTATAGTTATTTTTTGCAGAACTTTTTTCTTGAGTATATTGTTGTATGCTTCCAAATAAAAACCAGTCCATTTCAAATGTGACAGCAAATAAATTGCTAGAGGGCAGAGGAAAAACATTCGATAAAGTGGTACCTTGTGTTATGAAAGGCATGACAAGAGGCAAGGCAGCTTGGTCTTGGGCTTTTTTCACCTGTGGTTTTCCTGGTGGGCGTGAAGTTGGCCAGCATATTGCATGAGGACCTGATGCAAGAGGTGGAATTCAGTGCAAGACCTGCACCTCAGTTTAGGTCTCTAAAATGTAGGTGTTTATATAGGAGGTGTGTTTTTAAGTTCCCACTGCAGTTGATGGAAGTCTTGTCAGGGGAGGCAATGGATCCTGGAAAGAAAGTTAGCTCAACCTGAAGCAGACATCTGTGTTTGATCAGCTTAAAAAAAACCAGAATAACAAATGGAAGACAAACTCTTGCCAGACCTGCTGCTCTGCCAGCAAATGTCTTCTTCCTGTTCCTTTGTAAAGCGAGATATATCTCTCCTATTTACATATGTTTGGGGACTTACAGAACATCTTTGAGCTGTTGCTGTCCTGTCAGTTTGGTAAACTATGTGGACTTGCTACTCCCTTATTGCAACGTTCTTAGCTCTTCCGTGGAGATAGTCATTCTGTTGGAAGGAGAGCTCATTGATTATTTTATTAATTTGTCTTGTACCCTGGGGAAGTGCCGAGTACATTGCAAGCTTTTAGTTGTGCATTTGTAGCAAGCTTGAACGATGCACAAAGATGACTTAAATCTTAAGTGTGCTTCTCCCAGTAGTGTCTGATACCAATTTGAAATGAATTTGAAATACTTACTTGCAACGAGATCTGTAAAGAGAAAAATATGTACTTTTAAATGCTGTGAAGCTGCTCGCTCTGAAGTAGAGCAGTGCTTCTCCTCTGCTTTTAGGACTACAGTGAAGGCTCTTCTAACAGTGATGACTTCTAAATTTAATGATTTTTATAGCAGCTCTGGTCTTAGCCTGTTCCTGAATTTTTCAACATTGGAAAAATAAAATTAGTCTTGTTATCCTACCTGCCTCTATTTTCAAATTTATCTCTAAAATGCAACAAATATCAATTGTAAATACTGTATTCTTCCTGTAAAAACAATGTAAGACAAGATTAGCACTTACATCAGAGTAATAGCCTTTCAGTGTTGTTAAAATATAAAATGCTTCTTGTTCTTTCAGTATAGGATTTCTTGTTCCTTAAATGTCCATATTATTTTTCCAAAAAGCAATAGCTGCCAAACACATGCAGATTAATATTTCTTTGCATAGCACAATTGTCAGGACTTACGAGGTGGGTGGGAGGAGAAAACAAAGCCAAACTGCTGTAGCACCTTGCAAGGCTGTAGTGTGTTAGGTTTCCCAATTGTGGCTTAGAATACTTAAACATCCTTAAATAAAAGAAGAAAATACCTCAGAAACCAAAAATAAAAATGTGTAAGAATGTATTTTTTAAATAACGTTGATCACCCAGACTTTCTTCTCTAAGTTTTGTGTGGATCGAGAATGTATCTGTAGACTGTTAAAGAAAAGTAAGATCTCTGTAAGCAACTTACTGATATTCCTGTTATAGGAATGATCTATTTAAGGTTATCTTTTGTCATGCAGTTTTGAGAATTATTTCTGATTTTGTTCTAGCATTGGATTAGTTCTGTAAGAATGTTTTTGTTGTGTTTTTTTTTTAAGAACACTTCTTTTTAGTGCCACAAGATGGCATTCGTTATAAGTTGTATTTGGGATCTGAAAAGAATAAGCTTAAACATAATTTAACCTGTCTGTGACATTAGAATTGAATGCATGCAAGTCCCAAGAGAATAATTATGGTAGTTGGTAAAAACTAATTATTTTTGCCGGATTCTGTAAACTACTTGGTATTTGAAATTTATTTGTTTGGAAGTGAAATATTGTGGAAATTGTTTTTTCCCACCCCTTTACAATTTAATAATGTGTTGCCTGATAAATAGGTAGGCTAACTACTTTTTTATCCCCCCTGTTCAGAGAATGTGGTGGTAACAGTGGTACATTTCTTTAAATTTCAGGCTGTTCTTGAGCACCTTCACTCTAGCAGTTTCAGCTGGTGCAGTCCTGCTTCTACCTTTCTCAATAATCAGCAATGAGATCCTGCTTTCTTTTCCACAAAACTACTATATTCAGTGGTTAAATGGCTCACTAATTCATGGTTAGTACTCAGTATAATGTAATTAAAATGGATGTCTTCGTTATACATGCACAGATATGTTCTTCTTTTCAAACTAAGAGCTCTATTTTAATTGTTAATGTGTTATTGGCTAGTTGGTTTTGCTGCTGTGTCATGTATCGCAAAAGTCTGTCTTAACTGTTCTGTTGGGGTTTTTTTGAAGAATTATGCAGACTTGATGGAATTAAACCCAATTAGTTTCCTTGGATATTTATGTAGAATAAGAGCTACTAGAAGCTAACTTGAAAACACTATTCAAACTTTTTCCTCATATGTTAATGTGAGATTTACAAGCCTGTCTCTTTATGGTGTTGCATATAAATTTATTTTCAAAATATATTTTTTAAGAAACTTACTAGCTATGAGCAGTTGGGATCAGAGTTAAATTTAACTGTTAGTGATTTATTTGTAAATAGGGAAAATTTTAGAATATAAGTGTGGTAAAGAGGCACAATAAAAATGAACTATTTCAAGAAAAACAAGATAGAAGAATATTGCTTATACTTGCAGCAGTGATGCTTTGATGTCTGGCAGAGTGAGTTTCGCGTGCTTTCCAGTGTTGGTTAACATGCTTACGACTGTGACATGTATAGTGGATACTAATATTTGAAAATAATTTGGACACTTCTATGTGTCTAAGGGAAGTAACTGCTGGAAACAGGACATTCTTCAGTAGATTTGGCTGAAGAAAGAGGAAAGCACCTTCTCTATGTGAAACAGTTTATTTAATCTGGAACAAATAATTTACAAGTTAAGTGTGCTGGGCTTTGGGGATTTTTCTGTGAAAAGTGTACTTTTTTTGATAAATATCTAGTAATGCAGATAGCAAATTCATAAATTCCAGATCTATTTTTTTTTTGCAACAAATTAAATGTGGTTAGGTAAAGATGGGAAATAATGCATATCGTCTGTCATCTTTCTGAAACTAATTGAGTAACTTTTGTGTTGCCTGGACAGTAAAAGTTGTTTTTTTTTTTTTTTTTTTAAACTGTTGAATAAAGAGGAGCTGACTGTAGGTGTGGTGGTTAGGGGTCACCCTGAGTGTGGTGACAGGGTAGTTTAAGACCTGAGAATAGTGAAGAACTGGAAAATAGTAGAATAAAGACATCAGACTTCAAGAGAGTAGACTTTGTCCTCTTCAGGAAATGTGTATGCGGGACCTTACTGGGGAATGCCCTGAAGGCAGAGGAAGCCAGGAGCAATGCTTGCTTTCAAGGATGAGCTTCAGGCACCTTAATGTGCCCCTCCAGTGGGCAAGAAAATGAGCAGGTGTAACAGGAGGCCAACTTGGCTTAATGGGGAACTCCTGAGCTCAAAACTAAAAAGGAAGTGTGCACAAGGGAGAAGTAGGGATGAACTGCACGGGAGGGGTGTAGAAATATCACCTGAGTTAATATCCTGCTGTGAAATGAGGGAAGTCAGGGCACAGCTGGATTTGCAACTGGTGAGGAGTTTGTATAGAGCCACCTCCTTCTCCGAGGCATGCAGTGAGAGGCAACAGGCAGTGTTTGCAGGACATGAAGTAACACTTCTTACAGTGGGGATGGTTGGACCCTGGCAAAGGTTGTCCAGAGAGACTGGGAGATCTAAATCGTTGGAAGTTTTCCAAAACTCAGCTGGTTAAAGCCTTGAGCAATGGTGATTGCACCTGCAGTTTAACTGTTTTAAGTAGCAGATCAGACTGCATGACTTTGACAATTCTTTCAAGTTGAGTTAGTCTGTGATCTGTTTTGTCACACATGATAGGGGATTGCTGATTTGGCATGTCTTCTACTTGCAAGAAAAAACCCCAGCTAATTCTAATTTTTCACACGGGTTTAGCTGCTCCGACAGTCGTGTATTCATTATTCCTCAACATGAAAAAAAAAAGGAAAATAATCCTTCTTTCTGCATCTGAATTGACTTTGGAAAAGCTGCAATAAAATATTTCACAGTGAAAATGATATAATAACCATTTCAGAAATTTTGCACTCCCTTAGAGTTGCTGCAGTACTCAAGAGAACTTGGGTTAATTGAAAATCTGATGGAAGAAGTAGCTGTCACATAGGAAGGCCTTTGAATTTTCCAGTGATCATCTTCTTTTGATTTTAATGTGATAATCTTTTGAAAGTACCACTTTATGCATGCACATTATAATTTCTATTTCCTGAGTCCAATAGTAATTGGACTAGCAAGGAAGTAAATTCAGCATCTTGGTGTTTCCAGGTTTGACTGTGTATTGCAAAGCTTATGCTAGGGCTAGACATGACAAAGATTTACCACAGCTGGTGTGAAGATTTCAGAAACATCAGTAGATGGTTGTATCAGACCAGAGGCTTCTGTTCCTGCAATTTGACCCAAATCCCTGCTCTTCATTTCAAACCGTTGCCTTGGGGAAGGGCTCCCTCTGGTGGTGTTCGCTAGGTTTGCACAATGGCCTTGCACTCCTTTGTAAAAACCTACTCCGTGTAGTGCCGTGCCTTTTCCAGGGCAGTTACGAGATACCTCTGCAAGTTTTGAGAGCCGATAGTTTGGAAAATGTTCATATCTCCGCAGCAGTCTGTCTGGGATAGCCTTCATGTACGGTTTGCTTACTGCTTTGCGAGTGTTATCAAATGGGAAAATTTGTATGGCTCCAAAACACTTTGGTTTTGGTAGATTTGTCAATTACAGATATAGTCTGAGATACTTGAATGCATTGTTAAGGTTTTTGTTTGTGGTTTTTTTTTTTTTACTGTAGACTTGCATTAGTTGTGGCATATAGAGAAACAGAAAATATATGCCTCTAGGTTTTGAAACTAGGCAGAAAGCCCATACCTGGATCCAGTATAAACACTCTTACCTAATGCTTGTTGAAGTAAACCCAGCAACACTCCTGACAGCGGGGTGTTCGCTTGTGCTGTTGTTGGATGCAGCCACCAGGTGGAGGTAAAATGTAATGAAACTGCTGTGACCTAAGAAAAATTGCTGAAGGTCTAATCTGCTCGCCAAAGGCTGGGAGATGTTTAATTATTGTTTTATTAACTTATTTTATGGGGGATATTTTTAGGTCACTACAAATGCAAAAAAAAAAATTCCAGTAGACTGTTTAAAGCTTTTATGTGTTGATAATCTGTAGTTTTGTGATGCAGTCAATGTAGTAGGAAAGAATTATTATTTTGAGTCAAATTTGATTTCTGAACTATCAAATTAGGATAAGAAATATGATAGGGGAAGAAGAGGGCCCTCTATCCTCCTTACTTTTGAGGAAAGTGTGTATGTATGTCAGCAGCAGTACAGCACTGTCCTTACCTCTCATACCTTTACATGTATTTTGTATCTCTGTGGTTTAATATTTGTTGTGTTGTTCCTATCAGCTGCTACTATGTAAGTTTTTGGATTTAAACATCTTAAAGGTCACCTCAGTTGTTCACCACTCTTCCCTCCCTTAAAGTGCTCTGTATATACTGTATAGCTCCTAAGCACTGGTTTACATTGTAGATTTACAATGATATAGAGCTGCTGAAATTTGAACAACCAGACATTCAGCTTTACATCAGGTAACTGAATGTACTGTCTTCAGTTAGAGACAACCATTGAAATGAGAGCCCCACCCCGATATAGTAGTATTTCTACTCTAACGCTGGTGTCTTCATTTTCTGAAAAAAAGAAAGGAAAAAAAAAAGTACACAGATCGCTTGAGTTAATGTACCTCTGGTAAGGGCTGTTAATGACATTCTTGCTGATGTTGCTATGTGTGAATGTTCCTTGAATGGTAACAGGAGCTTCCTGGCTAAGCAAATTCAAAAGCAAAAATCCTCCTCTTTGTTAACTGGAGTTTAACCACCTTTAGGCAGTCTGTTTTCTTTAGCAATTGGGTATTATATTTCACGCATCTTTTGGAATTTTCTTGTTTTGTTTTCTGTAGCTTATTTGGCAAAGTTTGGTTCTTGGTGTCCTGGTGCTATTGCTTGCTGAAGAAGTAGATTTTTTTGGACCCTCACCTCCCTTCTCCCACCTCTTTTTTTATTTCTCTTTGGAACTTAATTTAAAGAAAAAGGAAATAAATAAGGTGAAAGCATTTTTTAAGGGGGTGCAGGTGAAGATAACTGCTAACTATTTTACATTTGGAACTAAATACAGGAATTTCTTTCAATAATAAAATCCCCGATGTGCAGTGAATGTCCATTTCCTTCCCTATTTCCAAAATGGACAGTTTCAAGGAAGGAAGCAAACAGGCCCGTACATCAGAAGAAAGAAAGAAACAAAGCTGTTAGTTCAAATTTTCTTATCGAGGGGGATGTTCTTGTTTGGACTTCAGGTGATGTAATATAGTCCTGCAGGATCATGGAAATGTGTGTGTTTTGGGGAAGGTGAGAGACTAAGCCTGTTTTTCCCAACTACAAAATAAAAGCTGTGTTTTCAGGATGCAGAACATGTGACACTAGTTAAACCTGTTAGCTGCACTAGTACTAAATTGTAGGTAAACTGTTGCTTTTATAACGAAGAAACAAAGCAGCCTGCACAACTTTTTTGTGGGTTGGTGATAGGTTCACGTTTATGCACTAGAAGCTGGCTGTTCAGAAAGTGTTCAGCTTCGAAAATCTTAATAGAGCAGATGCCCTTAGTGGAGATCAGTTATCACTTCAGGTTGTTTTCTAAACCTTTTCCCTTCCTGCAGATGTCACATGTGTCTTACAGATGTCCTAGTTTTAGTCAGTTGTTGATTTTTCACGTAGAACACAGAATAGTTGAGGTTGGCAGGGACCTCTGGAAATCATCTAGTCTGACCCCCTGTGCTCAAAGCAGGGTCAGTTAGAGAAGGCTGCTCAAGGCAATGCCTGGTCAGGGTTTTAGTGTTGAAGGATGGAGATTACAAAACCTCTCTGGACAGCCCGTTGCAATGTTTGACTGCACTTACAGTGGGAAAAGTTTTTTTTTCTAACATTTAAGGGGCTTTGTTTGTTTGTTTTCAATTTGTGCTCATCTCCTCCCCTCCGTTTACTAGATACCACTGTAAAGAGTCTCACTCTTTTCCTTTCCCCCTCCCTCGTCAGACATTTATGTACCTTGATAAAGTCCTCTCTTCTCGAGACCAAACAGTTCCAGCTTTCACAGCCTCTGCTTGTGCTGACAGATGCTCCAGTCCATTAATCATCTTTGTGGTTCTTTGCTGGCCTCACTCCAGTATGTCCATGCCTGTCCTGTATGGAGGATCCCACAACAGGATGCAGTGTTCCTGATGTGTGCCACCAGGTGCTGAGCAGAGAGGAAGGATCACCTCCCTTGGTCTGCTTGCAGCACTTCTAATGCAGCCCAGGGTGCTGTTGGCCTTCTTTGCTGCAGGGGCACATGGCTGGCTTGTGTCCAACTTGGTGTCCAACAGACAAAGACCTTTTCTATAAAGCTGCATTTGGGACAGCTGGTCCCCAGTGTGCACTCTGCCCATTTGTCCAGCCCGTTGAGGTTCATCTGAATGGCAGGCCACTGCTCCTTCTCCCCTTATTGTGTCATTGGCAAAGTTGCTGAGGTGGCACTCTCTCCCATCATCCAGGTCATTCACAGAGATGTAAAACCCGGTATCAATCTCCTGGGGTACACCAGTGGTGACTGGCCTCCAGCCTGACTCTGTGCTGCTGGTCACAACCCTCTGAGCCTGGAAGCTCAGCCAATTTTCAGTCTACCTCAGAGTCCACTTACCTAGGGTGTACTTCATTAATTCGTCTGAGGAGGTTATGGGAAGTGATGTTGAAAACTTTACTAAAGCTGAGATAAACAACATTCACTGCTCTCATGTCCACTGATCCTGTCATCTCATCGTGGGAGGCAGCTGCTGTTACCATTCTACCTTCTTTTAATTTGGAGGTGGTGATGGAATTTGTGCATTGCCGATGTTGAAATCTATGACTTACCTAAGTTTTTATTGAGGAGAAAAGTAGGGGAGGAAGTGAGCACACAGAACTGAATTTTGTGAGGCTCACTGATGGTAGTAAAGTACTTTTGTCCTGAAAATTTTTTCAACAATTCTCTAAAGAGCTTTGAGTGGGATATTGTGGAAGTAGTCAACCTGAGTTTGCAGTGTCTTCCAGGATTTCAGACAGTTGCTGCTGTTTAAGTTGGTATCCAATTTTCATCTGAAGATCGTTGCGCAGAGAAATGTGTATTTGTCAGCAATGACCTGTAAATAACTATGTATCCGTGAAAGCCTGGCTTCTGTTAGTACTTGTATGTATACTACGTTGTTATATGTAAAGAATGAAAATGTAACGTCTTTAATTTTTAAAGCTGAGAAACTTACACTGTAAACTTTTTCTTGTTTGTTGCAGGTTTATGGAATCTTGCTTCTCTTTTTTCAAATTTATGTTTGTTTGTGTTGATGCCCTTTGCCTTTTTCTTCCTGGAATCAGAAGGATTTGCTGGCTTAAAAAAGGTAGGAAAATTCTGTTGAATACAGACTAATTGCACCATGTATTCTGTTTTCAGCTCTCGTTTCTGTTGAAACTGAAATTACAAATTTTGGAGGATTTGATGCTGGGATATGTGTGTGTGAATGTTTAAGTACCAATGTGTACTCTTGCAGAAGCAGGTGAAGTGATTTTACAGTGTGTGGCTGTGAGTAAGCTTAAGGGGCAAAAAAAAAAGTCCTTGAAGAGCCAATGTATACTGAGATGAATAAAATTACTTAATGCATCATTTTTTTAAATAAATAAATGTTTTAATTGAGGTTTTATTTTTTTGGAAAATTATTTTGTTGGAATGCTAAAAGAAGAGAGTTCAATAAATATACAAGAAATAAAGTAAAAAGGGAAAGAAGTACAGGCTTCTTATTAATGGGAAGAGTTATTAAGTAACAGATGACCCATAGGAGACAAGCTTGATTTGTGAATTTTAAATACTACAAACATCCCCCAAAAGTTTCAAGCGTGGTCAGTTTTAACAATAATATGTTAAGAAAACTGCCTTAAATGGGTAGAGCATAACTAAAAATATTCAACTTAGTTGAATATATTTGAGAGGGCTGAATATTTCAGCAAAGCATGGAATTTGGCAAAGCAATTTCCGAACAATAAGATGATAATTGTTAGTATGTGTACTAAAGAAATATAATGAAAAATTAGTATAATGGGAGGCACAGCAAAAGGAATTTCAGATCGTAAATATCAAATAAATTAAACTGGAATGGCTGTCTGGAGACCAATTGTAGCGTGTTTTCATTTATCTTTATTGTCTAAATGATTATGCTTTTTTAAAACGATACTACACTTGAGGGAATTCCACACCCTCTGGATGACAGTTATAAGAAAGCGAAGGATCTTGAAAAGTAGTGTGAAATGCGATAAAGATGGATGCAAAAGACTGAGTCGTTGGTGGATCACACACAATGTAGATCAACAAGGGGATGATTGCGGTGGGAAGGAAAACATGATTCCGTGTCAATGCATGACAGGAATGTGTCAACAAGGCGATGAAGTTGCCATTTTTGTTCTTGGTGGAATTGGGAAAAACTCAAGTGAAAGTACTGCGTCCAGTTTAGGATTTTGGGGTTCATGGAGATGCTTAAGAGAGCAAACAGAGGACAGCAAATAAAATAAGATACTTAGAAAGTAAAGCATGAAGGAATGTTTTGATTCAGAGTAATGTGAAGAAGCAGAGACTTTATTCTATAGCTGGAGCTACCGGGAGATTACATAGGGTGAGCAATCTAGCTGTATCAGAAAGGACCTGCAGGACCCAACAACCATGGTGGTGTGTAAGTACTTGTTCCGTGCAGCCTCTTCAGAGCTGGTTGATGCTCCTTGCAGTGTTGTTACTTTGTGTTGACTGAATTGTAGATGTATCCAAGTTACTTCAGATGTAGGTTTGGATGACCAAGCTAATGAGTTCAACTTTGAAGGAGTTTGGTGATAGGCTAAGGGCTGTCCACATTACTATGTTTAACTCTACTGATCCAGTTTGGCTGGGGAAGAAAAAACTCTCCACTTCTTCCTTCACTTCAGGTATCTATAGGGCTAAGATCAACATCAGCAACTCAGTTTGTCTTTTCAGTTTTCAGGTGGAGGCCACTGAAGTATCTAGCCAGAACTCATGTATATCTTTTCTTCTAAAAAAGAAATAAGTTAACTGAATTTAGTGGGGGGTGTGTTTCCCGCAGTCCGACCAAAACTAAGGATTCTCTCCACTAGCGTGCCATGTATGGTACTGCTGCTGGGTTCCCTTGGCTTGTAGATGTCTGTTGGCTCCAACAGATGCATTACTTATTCTAGCTGCATTAAACTTGCACTTTACATAAAACTTAGTAGTTACCGTGTTACAGTAATTACATTGCTTATCTATCTTCAAAGAAGATTTTGGGACCATGATTACCTTGTGGAATTCTGGTGCTTTAAACTATTTTGGTTTTGATTATCCTTCTGCATGTTTAAAAAAAAAAAAGTCATATTTAGTCATTCATCACGTCAGACTATGGGCCAGAGAGACAAAATATCATTCAAGTGCTATTACTGTTAACTGGCAAAATCAAATTTTAGTAATCTGAATTTAAAAGAACATTTCATACATTTGGCAAAACTTGCAGCATTTAAAAGAAGAGTGATCTACTGTAAATGTGAAGACATTCAATACGGAGGTCTGGCAGAGGATATGTAATCTTTAATCTTTCAGTTGTGAGCTGGATACAAGGAATAGGGAAGGCAGTTGATTCTAGATACCCAGTTCAGCTCAAAACTTGTATAAAAACACTGTTCCAGTGGAAGCTTTTATGTGGATCATTTGGAATTTCTCATAGAGTTACCTTCATTACAACAAATAAATAGGTCACCTGAGATTTAGGTGTGCCCAGTCAAGATGCCTATTTCAAGGTGTTCATGTAAGAATTATTTATTGGATTTTAATAGAACTTCTGAAAATGAATGATTAAATGAGGTTTAGTTCTGAAATTGAATGGATTTTTAAAATTTTTAAATGTATTCCTTTGTTCAGCTTAAATTGCAACAGTAATGTTGGTCATTATCACATGTGGGCCTAACCCCCAAAGTTTTAGCCATCTGGGTGTTTATCATAGATTATTCTATAAAAGTTGATTTTTATTTATTCACTGTAATGAAAATTTTTAGCAAGTTATGATATTTCAGATAGCTCATAGGTTACTATTAGGAGCTTTGTATAACTTTTCTTTCCATGTTCTTGTAAGGAAGTATTGCTCCCTTAACTGTTTGAGTTTCATGAATCTGAATGGATTTGATTAACCATCTTCCAATTTACTATGGTTTTTTTCTTCGTTGCTAGTATACTTTCTAAGTGGCACAGGGCCCCTCTTATAGACTCTTTTCGATTTCCTCAGGGCAACAGTTTAAAACAGCCAAGGACTTACATAGTGTGCAGGGGAGAGAAATACGGAAATTAGGTACCGACCATGGGCGGATGCAGTGTTATACTGGAAACCAAACTGATTCTGTGCCTAGTTTTTAATTACAACCACTATGTTAATGCAGAAAGGGCATTTTGGGCCCAAGGGGGTGACCAGGTTCTTTTAAAGGGCTTAAGTTCTCTTCTTTGCTAGAGTTTATTTCCATTTAATGGCAGTTGCAGACTTCCGTTATCAGAAAAAGAATGATAAAAGTGATATTGCTGGTGTATAATATGTGTATATGTATACCTTTGTGTGTATATATGTACACAACATATATGTATTTTCATGCATGTGTAAATTAATTTTTTCAAGACTATTGAAGTAGTTGGAGTTCATTGTGATACGTTACACTGTAGCTGGTGCCATTAACTGAGCTGTTGGACTACCTGAAGTAACTTTAATCTCCTGCATCAGTATTAAAAACTTTTAACTATTTTTTTTATATTCTCCTTGTCTTCCTTTGCAGAGTCTGGACATACAGCTATATTTCTTATTTAGTCGCTCTTTGAGTTCTTTGTCACTGGCCTTCTCCAATTCTGTAGTACAGTTACGAAAGAAAGGTGTCAACTAAGTTTCTTAATGTCAGAATTAACCTCATTCTCTGTCATTCTCTCCAAAAAAGGAGAATTGTGGTATTTGCCGTTGAGGATCTTTAGTTCACGGTGCTGATGTTTCCGTGTGTGGTAAGAGACTGCACAGAAAATTACATGCATGCTGCTGCGTGAAGGAGTCAAGCTTTTTTGAAGAGATAATTGCTATACCTTTTCTTGACCTTAAAATACGCTTTCTCTTGATGTAACTTCAACTGAAATTTGTATTTATTTGAAGTTGACAAAGATAAAGATGTTTAGGAATAATTTCCTT